>JARFNZ010133149.1:286-11082 GCA_031763405.1 Balanus nubilus
GATTAAAGTTACACCCCCCCCCCCCCCCACACACTTTTTGTGGCGCTCCTACACCTATGGTGTCATGTGCCACAAATACCAAGAACAAAAAGTAAATGAGAGGCGCTGCATGTCGAACGGATAGCGCTGTCAGGTCCATACTTGCAGGTCACATGCATTTCACCCTGAACCTTTATCCTTTGGGGTCTCCGTTCCCAAAGTTAAGCAGGTTTGGTTTGGGAAATAATATCTCCGATTCCATCCAACTGATTAAGTGACTGCGGCCAACGACAAATATATCAGTCGATTGAGCGGTCGGCTTCTAATATGAGGATCCCGGTTCGAATCCAGCACCAGGAAGTGTTGCTCTCACTTTGGGCTTTGGCCCCAAGGCAATGCAATCAGAATGCCGGCCTCTAATACACTCTACGAACCATCGCCATCGTGCCTGCAGCCTGTGTTGTGGCCGGTGGAGAGGGGTACGGACGCGGGAGGGGAGTTTTGACCGCGACCTTCCAGAAACTCGGGCTGTCACACAACAACGGACGTACACGGCCCTAATGACCGGACCGGAAACGGCGAGCCTGTCGAACACGACCGGTCGGGTCGTACCCTAATGGACGACGGACGCTGTGCTGTGTCGGGCAGTGATATGAGGACTGATTCGCCGTGTTGACCATGCTGCCGAGTTGTCGGACGACTAACTAATGCGGAATTCACACTGAGGGTGGCAGACGCCAAAAGGCATCTGTCATCAGTCATTGATCCGGACGCCCGCTGATGGACGAAGTTTGAATTGGGTTTAGAAAATTTTAATTCGAACTCCAATTTTGATTCACAGCTTCAACTTTGATTCGTCCGGCTGGTGCCCGGTAAAATAATGCTGGCAGGTGCCTTTTGGCGTCAGCCACCCTCAATGTCAACTCCGTATAACGTGACGTATACCAAGATACCTATATATAACATCAGTTGTTCCTCAGTGAATGCAGGACCTTTCAAATGGTACGATCCAAATAATTAAATAAGCATAGTAAAAACGGCTATTGTAGTGTATTGGCTATTGTAATGTTTTTTTTTTTTAGAAAGAAATGCAAATGTAAATATGTAACATTTTTAAGTTTTTGTAAAAAAAACAGCCATTTCAAAAATTCAAACTAGCAATGGTTTAGATCTGTCATTTCGCTTCTTTTAGCTATTTGTTTTTGCATTTTGCTTCAAAACTTTCCCAAAATAGCATGTAGTGACGTCACTAATGCGTCATTTCTAAACAAATATATTTGCTACTTATTTTGCATAATAATATATTGCTATGCAATATGCATTGACGTGGGATAAGATATGGAAATTGTCATGTCGAAATCTTATTTATTGTGTGAGTTATTAGATAATCAAACCAGGGTGGCGAAAAGCACCCCCCCCCCCCCCAGCTAATGGCAGATTAACTTAAATTACGTTATTCACATTAGCTTAAGTTACTCTGATGGCTAGAAATACCCTGAATGGCGGTACCATGTATTGATGTATTGATTGGTCGTTTGACGCGGAAGCTCGTCCTGGGATCACTCGACACCCACCTCTGCTGTACCCTGTCAGAAGTGGTCATCTTTGGTCCAAACGGGCACTCGTTCATCCGCTTAATCTAAGGCCGTTACATTATCGGCCATCACATGTATCCTAGATGAATACAGTGAAGTAACTACAGACATCTAGGCATTTTATATCTATCAGTTATTAATGTATTATTATGTTCACGAGGAAGTCGCGGTTCATCCTTCAATATGCTCCAATGAGCTCATCATACAATAAATTCTACTTTTAATTTTCATTTAGATCGTCCTGTGCATACTGTCTTAGTCTTAATAAGCACTTATAGCATTACAGCGCATACAAATCTTAAAAACGCTATTTCCCCTGATTTCGCTTCTAGCGAAGCCGATTTGCATAAAATTGATAGTCTTGAATGATTCAACCACGAAGAATTTGGCATCAGGATTGTTTATGGCAGATTGATTTAATGCCATACCTTCTCCCGTGGCGAGATGCCCTCACAAAATTTGTGAGATGTCAGCTTGTCAGTCAGTCTATATAAAAATAATTCCTTTGACGGATTTAGTGACCTGTTCAGCTTCTGGATTAGTTTCGGTGTGCCAAGAAACACTTAAATGCATAGCCAGACACATGCAAAGATCACAAAGAGGTGCCTAGACCACACCGTGACGGAGGCAAGTTTAACTGCTGCAGGTTTCGAGGGTGTTGTAGTTTTATAGCTTATCCAGAGTAAAGCAAACGGCCTATCTAGCAAACCAGGGAGAATCATGGGGACTCACTGTGAAGTCAGTTAGATATGTTCCGTGGTCGCGTAACGTCATCCTTATATCTGCAACGTTTTTGTGACATTTTTGTTTGTACTCATTAACGTCTGCTTGAAAGGAAACTTGATTTATACTGTTTCTGGGGGGCGGCTGCTCGAGCTATGTACGCATTTGTCTATTTAAAGGGATAGGAAACGCGCAGAACTTGGTTCCTCAATGTCTGATGCTTCCTTTGTTTCGCTGACATGTAACGGAAGGTTATTCAGGCTGTTTTTGTTACGGCCCGTCAGCTTTCGATGTCCCAAGTTATCTAAAGACTAAAGAAGTAAAGAATAGTGCCTTCAGCAAAAACACTGCTAGTCAAATGGCGATATTAAATTGAGTTCACAGCTTTCGAAAAGTCATCATCAAAATGGAAACCGGCTTTCGGATATTGCAACATCTCTAAAACCATTTAGTTAAATGAAAAAGGAGTACACTAATGTTCTATCTATTCTATATTAATATATTATATATCTATATTAATATCCTATCTGGAATATCGTGACTCTTACAGCACAAAACACGGTATGTCTCATATGTCATTACGTACTCGACATTTTTCCTGCTCGAATAGCAATGTTCGGTCGTCATTTTCCGCCTGTAGTGGCGGCCGTCTGCGTGTTGAGGTCTGGCGGTGTCCGGTGACTGGCTGCCGGGGCTGAAGGGAGACCTTATCCCGGCGACCTGAGCCGTGCGCCACTGACTCGATGGCCGGGCGGCGGGCCTGATTAGACCCCCGTCCCGGCAGATGACGGGGCAGTGTCGGCAGTACGCCTGACGACCGAAGGCGGGCAGTGGCGAGGAGCGGATGATGAGGTGCGGGTCTCTTTCAGGAAGAGGCAGGGATCAGGGTGGGGGAGGGGAAGGGTGGCAGGCGAATTAGGCTTCGTTTTGGTGAGGATTAGGAGAACCAAGGTACACAGATACAAGAGGATGGAATGGTTGTTATGGTTTTGGTTTGTAAAATATAATGCTAAATGCAGGCCAGACGATTTCAGGCCGTGAATGTAAAAACTGGAAGGTTTGATTCAGAGTTTATTCATTGTGTATTCCCATCCCATCGAAGTACTCCTTGTGAGTGGGCTTGTGAGTGGACAGTCAGCCCTCGTAACAGATTTCCGGCAAACTCTTCATGAAGTAATTTTAGCATTAATGACTTTTTGGAGTGGTTGTTTTCCAAACTTCTCTAAAAGTTCATTTCCATACCATAAACAACCGTTAGTTGATTTACTGACAATGAAAGCATACTTAATTTAGGTCCATTTACGTTATGAATAATAATTAGCTCGTTGCGTTTGCCTCGCTAGTACAAAAGTATGTTAATATGCATTACACCACGAGCGACTATAAATTGCCAAATTGATTACCACATCGTTATCCGACGACGATATGCCTTTGTCATTAACCCGCGCCCCGATGGGCTATTTCCAACCCCTGCCACCCGATAAGGGAGGGGTCTGTTTCGCGCCCCCCCCCCCCTCCTCTACGATCTCCCAAACTACTGGGCAAATTTTCAAAAACCAAACGGCATTCCATAGTCCTGTACATGAACGTTCGGAAAAACATGGAAATTTGATCCCAATGTCACTGATGTTATTACAGGTTAGATCAAAGACCCAATCTTTGCCCGTTTTTGCCGTGTGGTATTGCCGGGAAAAATAACGATTTTGAACGCATAAGAAGCTACTAAATCACATGAATCATGTTCCTGACACTACCAAGCACCATTCTAAGCCTTTGTTAGTCATGGTTCAGGTAAAGGTCATCCGAGGTCACAAGGTCAAAGAGGTCAAACTGCTGATTTGGGTTATTGGTAGCTGTAATACGTGTTTTTGAATCAGTTTTTTTGTCAAGAACGCGAAAAATAACTTCAAGACATTGTTTTCCCATTGAAATAGAAGAAAACTGAAAATACGAAATATCGAAATTCGTAGAAATGTCATGAGAAGTGATGAGAGAAAGAAAAAATGAGAGAAGTCTTTGCCCTTTAAAAGGTCATTACTCCGTCATGTTTGAAGATATTGACTTTACATTTTGTACACATATTCATCGAACTGGTTTGTAACACACATATTCCGCATTTGAACATTTCGAAAGTTGTTTTTAAAACTGGCAAAAATTGAAAAATTTGGTTTGCATTTTTATCCATTTACAAAATTTCAAAAATTCGAAAATCCGAGACTGAAGTTTGATTGACCGATCTATTCTCAGTCTTGTGATATGAAACAATTGACTTTATCTTCAAAACTGTGACTGACAGCGTTTCCCGCAAACCCCTATTTTTGGCTTAAAATGGAAAAACACGACGTCACTCTGACGTCATTTCTAGTTGACCGATCATGACCTCATTATTTTCCTTCTGCCAGTATGTATGGAATTGATTTTGAAGGAACCCTGCAAAGTTTGATGTCGCGTTATTTTTGGAGATATCAGGAAAAAAGGGAGGGGCTGTTTTGCCCCCCCCCCCCGCTCCTCATCGGGGCGCGTGTTAAGGCACTTGTGGGTATAACGACCGTTAATTAACTACATATTTTAACCCGCGGCCCGCTGACACTCCGAATTTTCCACGCCTGCTGGGGCGGAGGATGGAGTTTTGAACCCCCCCCCCCCTCGATCTGGACTCCTATGGAATGGAGAGAAAAAAACGTTCCAAAGCTCCTGGAAAATCTATTCGAAATCACTTCGATTATTTTTGGTTCGGGTCAATATTAAGGTTACCAGAAAATTCTGAATAAATTGGACTGATCTGAGCGTAAATGAAGCTTTTGAATTTCCCCATTACTTATAATGGGCAGGTCACGGAATATAAGTATATACGATTTATAGGTATTGATGGCCTTATGCAATCCTAAAAGTTACATTTTAGTTAGTTAATTTGATTTTAGGAAGCGCCGACTGCTCAGGTCAGTTTGCGCCCACCTGAAAGTTTCAAGTCTATCCCTCGAACACTGTGGTCGTGGCACGACCGCCAACTATTTTGTATGTGGGGTCATTTGGCCTGACCTGGTGACTTGACCTGAGATAACCTGGGGTCAAAATTGTCAGAAAACGTGCGGGAAAATATTGGGATGAGTTGCGTCAAAAACGGCGGCACGCAGCGCACTGTGGTTATTAATTCGATAAGCACCGCTAGGATTTCGCACCATTGAATTTGAAAAAGCGTTGCGGCGCGGAGCAAAATAATTACACTACTCGCGAGTATAACTCTGGAACACTTACTAGTTTTTTGTGTCACTATCACCAACCATGGGTATCACATACCCCAAAATAAATTTTGATTTTTATGAAAAGTAAACGAGGTTTTTTGATGGTGGCCAAGTATTAGGAAATATTGTCTGTTTCTGATCACCTGGCAATCATATGTACCAAAAGCCACGTTACCTTAGCAGATAAATAATCAAATACAAATTTGCATTCAAAATATGGCAATTTGAGAGTTATGATAAACAAATTGTAAAAAGAAAACTTCTCAGCCAAAGTCATCATATACTTTTCGGCTTCTTCCATATCCATTGGGCCGCATCTGAGGGTGTTGTCACTTGGCAGTGCCGGGTTCTGGATGATGATGGCGGTACTTTGACCGAATTTTCGACTTAGCGGCTTCCGCCGTGGGGAACCAGTGAATGCAGCATGTCGTCTTTCCTGTCTCTGCCTGCGTAGGGATGTTGACTGAAGGTACTGAGACGTTGGGCTCGCGCGGGGGCGGGGCTTATGCGTGACAGTCGTTATGTCCCCACACTGGGTACGAGATACCCAGGGTTAGTGATCCAGGGATAAAGGTGCGTTAATCGACTCGGCTTCGTCTCGTCGATTAACTGCACATTTACAGGTACTCGCTCGTAGTGCAATACATATTACACTTGCGAGTAAATTAATTATTTCATCATTATCGTGACTCGATGACAAAAAGAGATCGGCGTGGGACAATATTCTGCCCCATAGGATCTCGCTTCTCTGTTTTGTTCTTTCGCAGATGCGCGGCCTTGCGATCGGGTGACAAGGCAAGACCGGTACCTCCGCCCGCCCACCACGAGAACTGCGGTCGGACAGCGGTCTTTTGCATATTGTGCGACCTCGTTTAAACGCGATGCCAGATGATGTGAGGCGGCTTGAACCGGCAGCATTTAAACGAGCGGCGAAATCATTCCTCTACAATACGTCACTGGCGCATGTGAATATATGTGTCAAGGGCAGGGTGCTCATGCACGTATGTATGTACATACGTGCACAGTGAACATCCGTATTATCTCCTGAACTGCTAAGCCCGTATACCAATCGCACCGCATTCTTGATGTTACAACAATCTCTTGGTGTAATACATATTATTGACCTGCAATGCATAGGGGAGAGTGGTGAGAACTGGGACACAGTAGAATTAGGACAGCTTAATTGTATAAAAATGGGCTGACCGATTTTTTAAAATAATTTTTCCACGTTATGCTGATTTTGCCTTTTGCACATTTCTAAAACACAAGATTTCTTCTAACCCTCCCCACTTCTATAATACGTGAGTGCACCTCATTTTTTTTTACATTTTTTTTTTTTACAAAGTTTGTTACTGTGACGTACGTCGGGAGTGCTTTGGAGTGCTGTATCTTATGCACAATGGACAAGTTTCACGTTGAGAGTTTTTTTGGCTTAAGATTTAACAAAATTATTCAATATGCTGAACTTCGGCGATTTTGCCGAAAGACGTGTAGTACCATCGAAAATAATTTAGTTAAGTTTGCATACATATCCTAATTAAGAAATGTTTTTGATGTCGTGACGACACGGATGAGTATTTGGTTCAGTTTTGTTCAGCAGGTACTGCAGCTTCGTTTTAGAGCAGCAAATACAACAATAGTGTTCATTCAGATTTCGACATTTCAATAAGCAATATTGAATTCCGTTGCAGTGCCGGAAGGGGCTTAGGCTTATGAAATGTCGCGACTGGAGGGGTAATACTCCGGCAGTGCCCCCGATTTAAGCCCTCCCGCCCTGTAAAGTGGGAAAGAGTGAGGCGCAGACACTACAAGGCCAATATACCATGGATTCCAGCGGTCCTGGTAGTCCAGGGAAGAACTGATGGATCATGCTTTTAGAATTTAACACCCACTTCACCATGTATCTATGAATTTCGTTCACTTCATATGGATTTCAACTTCTCTTGCGTTACCGTAAAGACCATGTAAGGTGTTATTGCTGGGTCTTGTTTTTCAAAAACTGACCTTGTTCTTTCCGTCGAGGTAGAGCACATTGAAGGATGAAAATCGCGATCTTCCCTCACCACACGGTTAATAATTTATTTTCGGAATAAAATCAGTTGAAGGTTGAAACACCTATCTGTACTAAGTAATATGGTAACCACAAATTGCAAAGGCATTCTGAAACGCTCCACTTCAAGTCATCTCATGGAAAGAAGACCGCAATTTACAACGTGCCAAGGCTATATCAACGTGCTATGGGTTTTAAAAATAAACCATTGGCATGAGATTTATGTTGACGATGTCCGCTGGGCACGAGGTATACATTAAAGGAAACCTCTTAAGATAACAAATAAAATCAAAGTATGATGCAGGACAAATTGAAGGAAGATATTAAATGGATGACATTGCGATTTTTGTTTTATGTGGCGTTATCCTATTGGTCTATTGACATCCTAACTCGCTATTCTATTTGTCTATTGGTTGTTAGGCAGTGACGTTATTTGGGTCACCATGACTATGACAGCTGAAGCGATGGTATCTCTTGTTTGGATACTCATCCGTGATGTCACGAGGCTAGCACACATAAATATTGGTATGATTTTTATGGTGTTTATAAAAACTTTTTGACAGAAATGAGCATTACCATCGTGCTTTTCATGAAAAAATAGCACTAAATTATAATAAAGATAAAATCATGTGGTTGCGTGACATGAAACTCGTTCATTGGCAGACTGAGATAAGCTATAATATTTATTATATTACAATTTCTTGAAAATGATGGTGTGTGTGGAAGTGGGACAGGGCGTCCCAGTTTTCCCCTTATGTTATGTTGCATATATTTTTTAACTGATTATAAATTGCATGTACATACGTAACTCAATTGATTATTTGACCTGCTTTTGCTTTTATTTATTTTTTGGCTATAACCATAATATACTGTGATGATCATTACTTTTCGTTTAGTTTACAAGCATAATAAGTAGTTTTAACGACTGTTGTCAAAACTCAAAAGTGGAGATTATGTCTCGAACCGAGAGCTAAGTAGGGCTTAGGTATTCATACAGATGCCATAGGTGCTTCGGTTATCAAATTGACATCATGAATGCATCTTTCTTAGGCTCCCCAGTGTGTCTGTCTGCTCTACAACAAATGTCCTAGTTCTCCTGGACCTGTGCCAATTCTTCCCAATTGCCGCTGTTTATATAGCATGTAATTACAGCCAATCTATGCGTTTTTATATTCTCAACAAAATGACACGATTTTAAAAATGGAATCTATTAGATGAAATCATTTTAACTTTTTGTGTCATATGACTGATTTCATCTTATTTTTAGAAGTTGACAAAAGTATCGTGTCACATTTCTCCCCACTCTTCCCTATACAGGGCTCTCCAGCTAAAAATATTTGATTATTTTCGAAGCAAAGTTTTTAGGAAAGAGATGCTTGCGTGGTGCTTGCATTGTAAGCCTTTATATGGGACCATATGGTATCAATGTCCGTTTTCCTTCCAAGTGGTATTAGCACGATGAAGCCCTGTGGCAGCCAATCACGTTACCAAAGCTGACAGGGCTTAAGATAATCAGCATCATAAAGGTCACAAGTTGGCGTCATTATTTGTACCAGTTGCGCCACATTTCATCTAAGCTTATGGGATTGTCAGTCTATACTATCGTGCTTGGTCGAATGTGGACGAAGTTTCGTCATGCAGATGATGTCATGCTTTCCTCATGTTTAAATAAAACATTTATTTTTAAGGAAAATATGCGCTAATAACTATAAACATGCCACTATCATCATCTTCTTGTACAATTGCCTCACATTCGTGACATTTATACCGGGTGGGCCACAAAAAAACGTTCCGAACTTGTGATGCAAATTAGGGATGTTCCGATGTAGAGAGGGAGTCGAAATTTTGTGGAACAATTGATAAGATTCTTGGTCGTGTCTCTGCTAACTTTCATGCAAATTCGTTCATTTGTTCTCATTTTGTTTAATGTGAAACACAAAAACGACCAATGCATTTTTTCCTAGAGCAGTTTTATTTGTGCACGTGAGCGATCGCACCCTCCTCGGCGCGGACCATAGCGTTCAAACGGCGCTTCCACTGCAGGACGCATCGCCTGATGGTGTTCCGAGTCACTCTCTTCCTAGCAGCTACTTCGGCAGTCCTCAAATCCTCCAGCGAATCAAACTTCTGACGGCGGTACTCGTACACTGCCTCTGTCAGGACGCTCCAAAGTCAGACGCAGTAGTTCAGTGGGCTTGAGGTCTGGCAAATTTGCTGAGGCATGGTGGTGAGAGCTGAGAGAACCTGGACGGCCACTCCCACTTTTGCGTCTACCTGATCCAGTGTCCTTCATTTTTTTTATAAATCGGTTGCTGGACCGCCGGTTCCATTTCATCTAGTTGAAACTCTTGCCCAGACGACCGTCGCGCCAGCCTTTTAGCTCAAAACGCACGGTTTGATAGTGCACGTGAAATCACCATGCTTCTACTGGGCGAGTGCTTGGACCAAGCTTGGACTGTTAGAGGTATCAAGGAAAGTGATTGCTCATCAATGTCATGTGCAATTTCACGTGATATACCGCATTCTATTGTTGTGAAGCATAAAAGTAAAGTAAGGTGCACATGGGAATAAGTAAGGAAAAATCAAAATATTTCACGCTTACATCTCAGTGCAATATATTAGAATACAACATACGGATCTGCCTGAAAATTTACAACTAAATGGAAATATTTTCTATCATTATTCCTGCAAAAGTTCATGCATCTCCATCGTGTATTTAAGTAGATAAGCAGTTTTGAATTTCGGGACGTTTTTTTCGGCCCACCCGGTATATATATCTGACAAGTGACCAGATTCCTTTAAATATGGGCACAATGTCCGGTGTCTGGGTCGCATCAATTATTGCCGGCGACGTATCATAATTCACAAGCGCAGTGGCATTTCTGTTGCGGCAATTTGCGGTGGACTGCCGCCCTCTCCCCCGTCCCCTCCCCTTTGTCGGCTGCCGTCGCAGCTCGCAGCTGCCGCCGAGTGCGGGCTGTAGCAGCTCAGCGGCTCGGTCGGTATGGATCTGAGCGGCTCAACCCGTTTTAATATCCCGGCGGCGGCGGCACTCGCGACAGGCAAGAGCTGATGGCGTCCAGACGGGGCTCGCAGCGCCTACAGAGGCCTTCAATAACGGGGCGGGCTGCGGAGCGTGACACTCGCCTCCCGATTCTCCTCCTCCCCCCCCCTTCTCTCTCCGTCGGTGGGTTACTCAGCCAGTAT
>JARFNZ010133160.1:0-11082 GCA_031763405.1 Balanus nubilus
CAGCACCGGGCAGCACCGGCCAGCACCGGTCAGCACCGGTCAGCACCGGCCAGCACCGGACACCGGCGGCCGGTCCGTCCCGGTGGAGACAATGGACACTGGACAGTGGACGGTGGACAGGTTGTCTCCCGTGATCCTGCCGTCGGCTCCTGTGTCTCCGGCGTCTCCTGTATGTCGGTCCCGCCCACTGCTGACCTCAGCAGGCGGCGCTGACGCCGGACAGCTGACATCAGCGGCGGGAAGCTGTGTCAGCAGCTCAGCACAACACGGCGCGCTCGTGTACCTGTACTTTCCACCCTGAAGTCGTGTCAGCAGTGACAGAAGAACGTCGGACCCTGAGGCCCCGTCAGAAGGGACCCGTGTTCCTTAGACAATGAAGCTCTGTTAGTAGTGTCAGAGTGACAGTGTGCTACAAACTCACTCTGAAAACTTCGAAATTACATAATACCTTCTCTTGTCTCGCCTCAACTACTCGGGTGGCTGGCCAGAAGGTACCTACCCTCTGATCCCAACCACTCGCGCATCTAGCTAGCCCACCGCTGCGGGGCGGATTTCGAGTTGGTGCGTTGACCTGCATTTGCGCAGTTATGTGTGGCACGCAGCTGGAGCTGCCGGGTAAAGAAAACTACAGTCAAGAGAAATCGCCGCCTCTCGCCGCGTCCATCAACGAGAGACCCAAAATACCGGGCCACATCGGGCAGCAATCGGCCCGGAGGTAATTAGCACGTCATAATTTACGATCGGGCAAGCCGTCAGCTGCACTGGCTCTGTGGAGGCCACTGACTCGGCTCGGCTCGGCTCGGCTCGGCTCGGCTCTCGGCTCTCGGCTCGGCTCGGCTCTCGGCTCGTCTCTCGGCTCGGCTCTCGGCTCGGCTCTCGGCTCGTCTCTCGGCTCGGCTTTTGGCTCGGCTCTCGGCTCGGCTCTCGGCTCGGCTCTTGGCTCGGCTCTCGGCTCGGCTTTCGTCGTTTCTGCTCAGCTGGTGAAACGAACGGGGGAGTCGGACGGGTACCATGAGGGAATGTTGCACGGGTGCACGGGTGTGCACGGGCAGGTAATAAAAAGGCGCTGGTATGGGGGGGGGGGGGTCATGTACTAAACGCCGGCGTAGATTGCTCAAATTGCGATAAAGATAAGGCTACAATGATAATTTACAGTTTTCAAAACATGGATGATAGCTCCCAATTTTTGCTCAAGCCCTTGAATTCGATTAAAACGACTTATCAAAATAAAAAACTATTGAAATAAATCGGCCACTCCTATAACCAATCAACATCTGTCATGACCGCGCTATCGACTTCCAGGTGCCAAACATATTTCACCCGGGCACCACCCACTCTGCACCCCTCGTACTCCCCCCCCCCCCGCCTTCACCCCGCCAGCGCATTAAATCACCAGAATATGACGTCCCCGGCCGGGCCGACCAGACAGCTGACTCGGCCGCCCCCGTCGCCGCCATCTGGCCGACAGTCGACGCATCGACATCGACGCTGCAGCGATGAATGAGGGGCGGGCCGGCGAGCGACGCGCGGCGGGAGGCGGTCACGTGACCTGCGGGGAACGCGGCGGAGGCGGTCACGTGACCATCGCGTCGGGGACCGGTGCCGATGACAGCACTGGTACCGCCGTGCCGATGCTGCTGCCGCTGACGCTTGCTGCTGGTAGAATGCCTGTCCCGCGGTCGAACTCGAGATGTCCCTTGGTCGAACTCGAGATGTCGTAGGCCTGCACGGCCACCGGCGAACCCAGTATAGGCCCATGGCAGCACAGGCGGCCCAGACCGCTCCCGTCATCAGCGTTGACGTGCGGTGAGCGATGGACGACGGCGGGCGGCGGCGGCGGCGGCGGCGGCGGCGCAGTGCGGTGGCGGCGGGCCAGGACTGGTGGTCACGGGTCACTGAGGCCCGGTCACCCAGCGGCGGCCACCCACCCATTGGCTAACCACACGGGCTCGACTGTCGCCGACGACGCTTTGGGATGGTATCCATCGTCCACCGCTCCGTTAGGAAGGCTGCCCAAAAGTTCGCTTGGAAGGCTGTCTGTGTCAAGTGTCTAATGTCAGTGTACTATACTATCTAGCCAATCATGTGCCTCATCTCCGGTCAGTGTAGACAAAAAAGATACATGGACATGGGCAAGTTTTAGCCGTCAGTGGGCTGTTCCAGATCCACCCGGCCCCTTCCTTCATCGACCGGCGTGGCATATTGTCACACAGCCGGCGCGACACATACACAAACACTCCGCGGCCGAGCGGCCGCCTTTGTCAGGGTCATAAACATTACAAGCGAGGCGTGGGAACGTGGCCGATCTCCGACACTCGTCCGAATAAGACCAGGAGACAGGGCCGCAGACGTGAGGCCGATGTCTGACATGCTGGCCAGGAGCGTGCCAGTTAGAGTATTCCAAGTGTCCACTCACCGCCGCCCGGCGCCTTGCACCAGCAATTGATATAAGTACTCTGACATTGCATGTCGCGGTGTCACTCCCGTTGGAGGTCAATGGTAACAAACACCGTTCGGCTCGCTCACATCCGGGCCAACCCACCGCGTAAACACCGCACACCGCTGCGACCACACAAAACCTGCAGCCAGTTAGCGTTTACACGTGAACGGAGAACTAGCGAGAAACCGGCCGCAAGCATGTGGCACCAACGCACCGAGGGAGGGGCGCTGGTTTGAAACAGAATACCTTCAGCAGTGCGCAACCCGGGCCGTCGGTGTCGGGGAGACCCTGATTCATCCCCATCCCCGCCCCCCGCCCGAGGGCCGCCCCAGGCCGCCCCAGGGGGCATGCGTCACCCCAGTTCTCGGTGGGGAACCTGAGAGGAGACGACACAGTAGCGTGAATGTTTTATCCGCTGGGTTCGCCGGAATGGCCGGCCCGCCGGAAGTTTTCGGGTCTGGTGTATGTCGTGCCAAGCGCCCATCCATAGCGAGAACCCATCCCGGAGACTCGAGCATCAATGGCGCACTGTAGTGATCCGGGCTTGGTGATGGTCTTTTTACGCACTTCACGCGCAATTTTTATTATTTTGCCTCGCTCAGAAGCCCGAGATTACTGCTCTGAGATGGAAGATGCAATGAATCATGCAGAATGGGCGGCTTGGACGAGTTTAAAGAAGATGGTTCTAGGAAGATGCCTGATAACTACTGCAGTTCGGCTACCGTCGGAGAAGTACGACCGATGCTTTATTTTTATGGGTTAAAGGAGGAACGCAACTACACGCCAATTATCTGAAAAGAAATTGCTCAATTTATGGTGTAAAAACCTCATAACGGCGGAAGCAGCCGTGGGCGCGCCAAAAGCGGATTCTTCTCAAAACCGTTCTGAATTTAAGAAGAATGGCAACTTAACGGCTTCCGGAAATGCCGAAAACCCAATTGTGAGACAAGTTACTTAAAAGTCATGGCTTGGCACTTTGGCAGATAAAAATCGACCTCGATATTATTTTTCCCTGGGTATGAAAAGCTCAGCCGCACAGCGGCAGCCGTGCCAAATGTCATAATTCTCGAGAAAATCATCAAAATGCCAGCGGTCGGCCAGTCAACCGTGACCTCTGGCGACCTGTCAGCCTGCTGAGTCGCCTGCGGGCACGAGCGTCAGTCAGTCCTAGTTGGCCCGGTGTCGACTGCCCTGAGGTGCCGGGCCGGGCGGGGGCCGGGCAGGGACGGACCGCCCGGGGCGGGGCAGCAGGGCGGGGACGGACCGGCCGGGGCGGGGCAGCAGGGCAGGGAGGCAGACCTGGCACATCGCCCGCCCCGGCTGACGTCACAGGTTCCGTCGAAACCGAGGTCGGCGCGCATCATTCCCCGAACACTGCCGCCGGCGCCGCCGGTCCAGGTCCGGTCAAGGGTCACCATCCGCCCCGCCTCGGGGCGCTGACATGACCCCACCCGCTGACCTGGCGTGACCCGGGGGTCAGAGGTCACCAGCCCCGCCTAGGGACGTAGCGAGACGGTTCATGTTAACCTGGGGGAGTCCACGCGCTGATCTCAATGAGGTTACGGGGTCACTGGGGTCAGGTCACCAGCTTCGCCCCGGAGCACAGTCAGACAACTACACCGACATTGTCCCGCGCTGCTGGCATGACTCCCGAGAGTCAGTAGTTAACTGACAGGTGAGTATACAACGGGTAACGACAGTCAACATGCAGTGCTTTCAACCGCTCCTAGCCAGGAGCAAACCGGAACGGGGCGCAGCGGCGTCCCTTCTGGCTATGACCATATGTGACGTTTGTTGCGACCCCGCCAACCCAGCAGCCAACGAAAGTGATGACGGCTCCTAAAACCACTGGCTGACAGGCTGAACCCGGCGACGCTGGCCGCTGAGTGAAGGCACCACGCCACGCAGAGTCAGGAGCCGTCTGTTGTGGGTAGGGCGCACGAGGAGAGATACCTTCTGGCTGTATACATGGCCAGTGAGCTAGCAAAACACGCCGGGCAGTTTAGATAACGTTATTCGAGATCCCAAAGTCCATTCCTGCAACATGTCCTTCTCACAATAAAAACACCATTGTGGATCATGATGCTGTGCCCCACACGTGGAGCTTTTAACCGAGGCATTTATCGCTTGTTTTCTGTGCAAACGTAGAGCTAAGTTCATACAAACAATACGCCACAGTCGCGAGCTCCACTGCGTATCGCCGAGATCGCTTTACAGTCAATGGCTCTGACAGCTATTAGAACCGACCCCGAGCCACGGATTCTGCCTATGTGCTTTGGCACCCAACCCAATTACCGTCTGCATAAATTAGCACCGTCCCCGCGAGCGTCCAGCCAGCAAAGCGATGAAAAACACCGCCCGATCGACCCCTCCCCCTTCACCGCCGCCGCAAACTCAACAATTACCATCACAGGCTCATGCCGAGGCGTCGATGGCTGATTACAATAATGACAGATACCCTGTTCACCTAATAAACAACTGCCACTCCCGGTAAGGTAGGGCCGTGATGGCATTGGCGTACGGCCGGCTTTACGAGCTGTTGATGGCGACATCGAACACCGCAGCCAGCGACGCCGACAGCGGCTTAGACCACCCGTGCGCAGTGCTGCACAGTGCACACCGTGCACCACTCACAGGGTCGCAGGGATTGAAATTCGTGCATAGGTCAGCTGGCGGGGCGCGTAAACAGGAGATAATAAGGTATGTGCTGTTCAACAGATACTTAATGAATGCAGTTGCCACGCAGCATTAGTCAACACCTTTACCGACCGTGCGATAAGTTGGGTTTTCCAAGAGTGTATTCGCTTTACCATTTAAGTCGCGAAACTTTTTAACCCGAAGAACATTAATAATGAACAGATGTGTGACCATGGTACAGATGGTTTCCCCTGAATCACCCTGGATGAATAACCAAAACGAGCTACATAATTTGATGCATAACTTGAATAAACAGATGCAAGAATTGTTTTCTGCCATGAACCCGAGTTCCGAATAAGTGACTGGGCACACTCTGCAGTGTTAATCTGTGCCGGATGGAGTCCACAATTGGTCCTATCCGGCTACCAGCGCCGACCGCGTGACGGGGTGATAAGAGTGACGGATGACGGGTGACGGGTGACGAATGACGGGCGGCGGGTGACGGGTTTGGGTGGCAGGTTTGGGGTGACGGGCTAAGGGAATGACGAGGTGATGGGTTAAGGAAATATCGGGCTAAGTGACGAGTTAACAGAGTGGCGGGCTTTATCTATTCATTTGACTACTAACGGGTGCTAACAGGAGCATGATTTAACCGGAAAAGGCTTAACAAATCGACGGATGGTGGGTGTCTGGTGACCAAAGGTGTTACTGGTGACCAGTGACGCTAAACTCGCACCCATGACTATTGACCGGCACCAGGTGGCTGTTCACCGACGACAGGTGATCGTTCACCGACGACAGGTGACCGTTCACCGGCGCCAGGTGACCATTCACCGACTAAAGGTGACCGTCCATCGACGACAGGTGACCGTTCACCGACGACCGCCAACCAGTAACCGATGACGGCCGTCGTGTGCCCGGTGACCAGCGACCACTAGCAGGAATATCAGGTGACAGGCACCAGGTGACAGGCCGGTGAGTGGTGACAGCCCGGTGACCTCACCGTCCCTATCAGTTCCCGTCTCCGTCCCGTCTCCCAGCCCGTCCCGGGCCGTCTCCCGTCTCCCGTGAATAATGCAGGCCGCGCTGCCTCACCTGCTCGCCGTGACCACGACGCTGGTGTGTGCACCACCAGATACACAGGCCGCCATCCATCAACCGCAATGGACTGCCGGCCCCCTGATAAACAAAGGGGCGGGCCAAAACGACGCCCGTGCGCCGCTGCCGCCGCCCCGCGCCGCATCACGCCGGCCGCGCCGCGTAGTGCTCGCTCGCATTACAATTACAAATTGGTGGCCACGGCGGCCGCTCTGGACTCATCAGCGCTGGCTCCGGTTCTCCGAGGGTGGAGGCTGAGATATGAGCGCTGGCTTCACTGCGGGGTGGGGTGAGGGTAAGACCATCGGCCGGTCTACGCCACAGGTTGCGGAAATTTGGTTGTACTAGCGAGCATAATTCGACACGATGAAAATGCTGGGCGGAATATCTTTACATACAAACAGCATGATATCACCAGATGACTATCAGCAACAGATCAACAACGCTTTGAATTCATCGCGACTGTGTATGAGACATACCAGATGAGGATTGTCAGATGAGGACCGGGCTGGTCAGGACGCCGACAGTGACACACGTGACGAACTATCTCCGTGACGACGGCACTATGGCGGCAATTGCCATTTGTATCTCTGGTTAGCGTCTGGCGACATCCCCATGCCGGTGGCCGAGTCCCCCCTGTGAGCCTCCGTTACACGCTGACTCCGTTACTACCAGACGCTGCGACGGCAGCTGTGTCCCTGTGACGGCAGCTGTAAGTCCCGTCTGTGACGTCATCCCCCGCGTGACGGCGGTGTGACGCCCGTCACGGACTCACCTGAGGCAGCGAGAGTGACCGCCGCCATCGCAGTGCAGCAGCACAAGATCCTCAACAGCAGCCGCATCCCGCCCGCATGCGAGGCGCCTGAAACGGAGAAGAAACACGCCGCGCATGATTAACGGAACCCACCGACCGGCCGCCGACAGTTATCAGCCTTTCTATAATCGTATCGGGTAAATTATGACGGCCATTGACGCGATACAATCGCCGGTCGCGCAATCAACACCCAGCCGCCCCACGAGCGCAGCCTCCTCCGCGCCGACGCGCCGCTGCTAACTGCCCAATTGGCCAGATTCTCTTGCCTACCTAATTACAGCCGCCTCGTGTCTTCCCACAGTGTGAGCGGGCCAGCCAATTGGTGCCGCGGGCGCCTCCGGCGGCGGCCAATGCAGCATCCGGGCCGTTAACTCTGGCGTGACACGAGCGGAAGCCAGCCGCGCGGCACGCAACCCATTCATTGGCCGGGCCGGGTGTTAGCCGAGCCGGGAGGGGCGGGTACACCGCGCCGGGAGGTCAGGAGCAGAGCAGTGGAGCGGCCGTCCGCCGGCGACATTCCAACAACAGCAGCCGAGAGGTGAGAAGAGGCCAGCCAACTGAGAAAACTTCCGCTAGATAATGATTATTTTAATTAAATGTGTCCCAGAAATCAGTTCGTAGTAAATATATTTTGTAACGCTACTGCGTAGTTAAATATTTATGTTCAAACACTAATGCGCTGGGCAACTCCGCCCATCTTCTAAGGTGAGCGAATCAGCTTCGAGCGGGGCAGAGGTCAGGGCGGTATCCAAGCGCTCCAGGCGAAGTCTGGGTCAAAGGTCAGCGGATTAGCCGCCAGCAAGTATGATAGGGCAGGTGGGGCGGTAATTATTTCGGGACTGGCATGAGCCGCAGTTGATGAGGGGAATGAACGACATGCATCTTTGTCAAATTGTGTATCCCTCCAAGGCCAGGCTGCAACCTAACAGGCCAAATTTTATAACGCTACTCTGTCAACTCACCACTGTCATCCACCATATCATCTACCATCGTCACTACCCCCACCGCAATCACCACTTGGCACCGTCCACCCCGCTACCTGGCGCCGCCAGCTCACCAACTACCACTGGCCAGGAAGCCAAGAGCGGCGCCTAATCGCAGCATCATGCTGGGCAATGAGCGGCCCTGTGCACCGGCAGAGGTGCCATGCATCCTCCGACCCTGGCAACCCGCACTCAGCGCCCAGACAAATGGAGGTCATCTGACAACTCCTCCGCGGAAACCGCTGCCGCGCCTCGAACACGCTCGTATTAATACATAAATGCAAACACATTTGTAGAGGGTCAACAACAAGGCAAAAACATGCATCTAGCAATCGCTGGGCCGCTCTCCTATGCAAAATCGGACGTAATCAGGTTGGTGTATGCATGGAATAATACAGTTGCAACACCGATAGCTGTTTGGGATGGGATTTGGACACGACGAGACAGATAACCTAACGAGTGACATCAAGAACGCTTGCAGAGGAGGGCGCACGACGTCGGTGGCAACAACTTCTTCCACACCATAACCGGCCACGCTGAGATGCAGGTAGTTCCAGGACCCGTGGAATGTTCAGACGAATCACTTTGAAGAAACCGCGGGCCTCCAGTCAGGCAGGGAGGAATGCCTGTGGCGGCAGCCGCCATGGGTTTTGGTCTCAGATGAAAACCGTAACTGAGCGGTCCTTTGCACAGACAGACATGCCATAGCTCAGTACAGAGGCGCTGATCTACCGAAACCGACTAGTAAACCGGCCAGAAACCACAAACTGAGGGATCAAAGCGTGAAAAGACGTCCCAATTCTCGGCAGTTCGGGCACCGGTGTCACGGTGTAATGCAGGGCAGGGCAGGCTCTGGCGGTGGCGGTGGCCCGACATAACTTTAGTCGACGGATGCAACAGCTGTCTGTCCGGCAGCAGTGCGGTTAGTTTCGATTCCGATCTGCAGACGGACGTCATTTAGGCGATGAGTTACGCCAATTTTAGACCATCGAATCAGCAATAGACTCGTGGTGGGCAATCGTGAAATAGCATGGGGCCATGCCATTTATTGCACCGGTTCTTGTTACTGTGATATAGGTGGTGGGTGAGCGAAACGCAGGGACTCGTCACGTACAAATAAGCACACATTGTTTTGCAAGGCACGCAGATGCAAATGCGCATCGGGCCATGATATATATACTGTTCAAGGCAGGCTTAAACATACAGCTCGCTCAGAGAGGTGGTGTTAGAAAGGCGATGACTCATTGTCCGATGCCGCAATTAAGAAGTCACAATCAGAAACAGGGTCAGCCCCTTATTTGGCTCCGTTGGCGGCGGATGTGTGCTGGCATTTGTTCCCGCCCCAGCAGATGACAAATACAAATAGGTACTCGACAATGGTGACCACATCGTGTTGGCACGTCAGATTAAAACACTGACAAAATATGCATGAACCAGCTGCTGTTAACACCAGCGAACTTTGTAACCTGTTGCCTGTCATCAGATAATTGTCATCGCCTCTTTGAATGCATGGAATTGTATATCGAGTAGCAAACAGGCAGTCAGGCTTAAAAAATGACGTGCCGTTTCATGCAGCTTTGATCGGTCGATAGGTGCTGCATTGGTCTCTCCTTCGCTTTCCTCGCGATGGACTTCCATACGGAACGGAACGGTTAGGCTTAAATCACACGAGATCTTGTTTCTCGAGAGCCAGTGCAGGACGGGAGCAAATTCAGTTCGGACGGACGATTCTTTGTCGACAGGAGGTTCCGCTTTGTTTGTATAACGAGGGTCTGGGGGCCACCTGTTAAGTTCGGTGGCCCATTCATCTTAATGATCCTTTTATACACGCTGTCCCTTCCGGTTGAGCGACTCTGAGAGGAGCCCGCTGACTATGTAAGGCTTCTGAGAAAACCGGAAACATCTGCCATCAGCCGAGAAACGGCATGTTTGTTATTTTTGAATTATTCCCGGGCAGCGAAATGGCGAACGCAAACGAGATTTGAAAGGTACTGGAATTGAGTAATAAATTGATACGTCTGTCACTAGTCACTGGGATGCTCTTGGAGCACAAAAGATGCAAAACAGTTCACTAAATTTAGTGAGAAAGAAAGCTGTTTCATTTATATATAAATGGAGCAGCTTTCTTTCCTCGCATGGTTCGTGACCGCTGACCAATCATGCATCGCGTCTGCTTTCCTCTCAATCCCATACTCGCCTCGCCCCATATTGGCGCTCTGAGACGAGCGTGCGTCTCCTCCCACCTGCGCTCCGTCCGCCTGACGCCTGCCGCCTGTTCGTCACCCTGCTCAGTGTGTCAACAGGCCGCCTGTCCGCCTGGCTGCCGATCAGCCTGTGCCTGCTGCCTGACAGGGTCGGGGTCACACCGCTCCAATGCCGCCTCCCTCAGCCTCTCTCTCTCTCACCCGCCGCGCCGCTCGCCCGCCGGCCGACACCTCGACACACAATTGGAATTCATGACGGGCGATTTTGAACGGCGCGCAAAAACCACTCGCCAGTCGCCGCCCGCCGCAGCCAACTACTCAGCATTCCTGCAAAGCTGCTTATACTGGGCGCCGTCCAAGGCTCCGCCGCTCCCGCTGCCTGACAAAGTCGGCAAAGTCAAAGAATAGTCGTTATCATAAAGCGTTCGTAACGAATTTTGCAGTTTGACTTTGCACGCTCACGTTCGCCAAACACTTTCTCTCCTCTCCTCTCCCCCATTCGTCACTTTTTCTCGGGGTCGCGTCGCTGGCACGTCCTCACAAAAACGTTCGTGGGAACTGGGACTGGACGGCAGCGGTCTTCCGTGACTGAACTGGCAGCTCAGTCACACCACAGTCGCAGCTCAGGGCAGAATACAATCGGACCGCCGCCACAGTCGCAGCTCAGGACAGAATACAATCGGACCGCCGCCACAGTCGCAGCTCAGGGCAGAATACAATCGGACCGCCGCCACAGTCGCAGCTCAGGGCAGAATACAATCGGACCGCCGCCACAGTCGCAGCTCAGGGCAGAATACAATCGGACCGCCGCCACAGTCGCAGCTCAGGGCAGAATACAATCGGACCGCCGCCACAGTCGCAGCTCAGGGCAGAATACAATCGGACCGCCGCCACAGTCGCAGCTCA
>JARFNZ010133171.1:0-11082 GCA_031763405.1 Balanus nubilus
GCCGGCTTAGCGCCGCGTAGGCCATCACCAGCGGCAGCAGCGCGTCACGCTCCTCCTCCGGCGCCGGCTCGAGCTCCGGCAGCGGCGGCAGCTCCAGCGCCGGCTCCGACTCGTCCTCAGACACGGGCGCGTCCAGCAGGCTGTCCTCCGTCTGCGAGCCGTCCGACCGTCCCGCGGCGGCAGACGGGTCCTCCAGAGACGGCGGCATCGCCAGCACGCTGTCGTCGGCGAGGAAGCCGGCCGGTTTGATCGGCGAGCCGGTCGGGGTCAGTGTCGGGTCCGGGTTCTCGTCGGGTGAGTATTGTGGGGGTGCCGTCCGGGTTGTTGGGTCGCGCTGTTTGTAGGGTGTGCTGGATGGAAGTTCGAGACGAGGTCCGGCTAGTTCCTCGACGTCAGGCTGCGTAGAATCCGGCTCGATGTCGTCAGTACAGCCCGTCGCGGAATCCTGAATGAACTTCCGTGCGGGCTTCTCTGTGGGTGTTTCTGTGGACTCCTGAGTGGACTCAGATGCGGAATCTTGTTTGGACTTCCGAGCGCTGTCAGGTGCATCTCCGGCCCCGTCGGCTGGCACCCGGCTGACATCAGACGGCGTCTCCACCGCGCCGACCCTCGGCTGATCGCCACCGGCCGGGTCCGGCGCGTCCAGCCAGGCCACCGTCGGCTCCCCGACCGTCTCCTGAAGCAGCACGGTGACGCCTCCGACCTGGTACGTCCTACGGGTGACGGGCACGACCCGGCGGCGCGACCGCCAGCCGCCCGGCGCCGCCGCCATCTCCAGCTGCGTCACCAGGACCCGCAGCACAGTCACCGGCCGTCCGTCGGCCCCCGGCTCCGTCTCCGTCTCCGAGCTGCTCTCTACCTGCACCGGCGCGGTGAGCGGGCCCTGGATCAGGTGCGCCGCCAGAGACACGAACCTGCTGTCGTCTGGCTGCTGCCGTACCACGAGGCCGAGGAGTTCCACCTCCTCCTGCCGCGGCGGCGGCTCCGCTCCGCCGGCCACCGGCGCCGTCAGGACCACACGTCGACGGACCACCACCGGCCGCTCGAATTGGTCCACAGTGCGCAGCCAGCCGGTCAGCTCGGCACGGCGGAGCTGGCCGCGCGCGCCGTCCACGTGCTCCCAGCGCAGCGAGGGCTCCTCCAGAGCTGCAGCGCGCAGCTCGGCCCGCGCCGCCGCCACGCGTCCGTCCAGCTCAGGGAGCAGAACCTCGTCCGTTGGTGTGGTGGGACAGTGTTCCGGTGCCGACGGCCACTGCGGGCTAGCGGCAGCGTCGGTGGTGGCATCGAGGGATTCGATCGACGCTGCCGTCGCAGGGTAAGTTGCGGAAAGCTCGGGAGAACCTGGATGTTGCTCGGGAGAAGGCGGAGTTCGCGAATCTCCCTGGTTGGTGCCAAAGTCGAGCCTCTCTGTGGGCTGTTCTGCCGATGGAAGTTTCTTCGTCTTCTTCGGTTTCTTCTTTTTCTTCTTGCCTGTGGTGTCTGTGACCGGGGTCGGTACAGCGGGTGCCTGCTCCGTGCCCGGCTCGGCGGGGGCGGCCGGCGGCGGCAGGATGATGGCGGTCGGACCCTCGGGCCAGACCTCCACCACCAGCCGGTCCTCTCCCGCCGTCACCCTCCGGAGGACGGCGGCCGTCCACCGCGCCTGAGCCCCGTCCGTCCTCCGCTCCAGCAGCTGGACGCAGGCGCGGCGGCCGCTCACCGGCCGGTCGGCACTGTCCCGCACCTTGTCCTTCATCGTTCCTGCCGAGAGGGTCTCCACCACCAGACCGCGAGCCGCCACCCGACACATCGCCGCGGCCGACTCCTCCAGCGCGGCGTCTGACGGCTCGGGGCCCGGCTCCGGGCGGACCGTCTGCACCACGCGGCCTCCGGGCACCGGCCGCAGCCGTTGGCAGCGCGTCACCGACCGGGTCACCTCGCGCGGAGCCCCGGTCACGTCCGTCGTCTTCTCGATCAGCGTCACCGTCGTGCGGCGCAGGATCACAGTCACGCCGTCCACAACAGCCTCGCTGTCGGAGACATCCACAGTCGGGTCGCGACACAGCGAGCCGGTGACTGTCGTCAACGCGTCCTTGATGGCTGCTTCCCGCGTGATCTCCGGCACGGAAGTGGACAGCACGCGGCTCTCGACCGGCCGCGCCGTCTCCTCAGTGACCAGCTTTCCATCGACCATGAAGGAGCGCAGCACCTTGGGGAAGACGCGCTCGTACACTGTGACAGTGCCGGCCGGGTCCGTCACCTGTTCCAGCACCGTCACCGTCCGCTGCGTTGTAGTCACCAGTCTGTCGTTCTCGTCCACCTCCTCCTCCACCGCGCTGGCGACGCTCGGCTCTCCGAGCATCACGCCCTCCAGTGGCGGCGCCAGGTCGGCGGCGCTCGGCGACAGGTCCGCGTCGTACTCCCACATGTCAGCGACCACCTTTCGGCCGAACACGTCCGCCACCCGTTGGGATTTCTTCAGCGTGCGCTTGAGTCGCCTCTCGCTGCCGTCCGTGTCTGACACGTTCTCCTCCGTAGTGACGTAGACGGTTTTAAGTGTAACGGCGTTGCCGTCACCATCGCGCGTCTCGCCGACGACGGTGTCCGTGCTGGGATTGCAGACCAGCCGGCCGCGGACGAACGACAGCGCTTCGACCAGCACCTGCTCCTCCGTGATCTCCGGCACAGAGATGGCCAGGGTGACCGTCTTCATCGGCTCGGTGTATTCATACACAGTCGGCCTGCCGTCCGTAAGGAACACCCGCACAATCTTGGAGAAGACGGTCTCCCTGATGACGACGCTGCCGTCTTCCTCCAGCGCCTCCTCCCGAGCTGTGACTACGATCCTGTGTACCGTGACGGGGCCGTATACCTCGTCCTCGACCTGCTCCACCTCGACACGGGCCTCCGGCTCGCCAAGCGGCGCCCCATCCAGCTGCGACAAACACTCATGAACAGCCGTGTCACGGAGCACCGCCACAGACGGAGCTGGCTCAGAAGGACCGGCAGTAGGCTCCAGGGGCTCTCCCGTCTCATCGGTAGATACTGGAGCCTGTTTGGCCAGCACCGGATCCGCTTCAGTCTCCAACAGGGCGCACTCTATCTCTACCAGAGCCTCCTCAACTTCTACCGGAATCTCCACAACCTCTACGTGAGCCTCGTCAATCCTCACCGGAGTCTCGTGGGCCGGAGCCGTCTCATCAGTCCTCTCAATCTGCACTGGAGCCTCATCAGACTGCAATGAAGCGGGTTCATTCTTCAGCGGAGCATCTTCACCAGCATCCTCAGCCTTCTCAGCCTGCTCGTCCGTCTCTGGAGTCTGTTCAGCCTGCTGCGCGACTTGTTCCGCCTGGCCCAGCTGCCGCTGCTCCTCCGCCTCCATGATGCTCTGCGCCGCTTCCACGACACGCTTCACCAGCCGACTCCCAGCCTCCTCCGGCGGCGGATGTTCCTCAGGCGCAGGAGACGCGTCCTCCTCCGGCTCTGTGTCGGGCGTGCTCCGCGCGTTGGGCTCTCCCAGTGGGGCGGTGCTAGCCGGCTCGATCACCTCCCTCATCGGCTCCGCTGGCTCTTCACCCGATTCCAGGTTGATCTCGTACCGCTCCGGGCCGTCGTATTCTTCGATGACAGTTTTGTCGTGGAATCGGTACACTTGCCTGTGCTTTGTAATGGTACGATTCACAAGCGTGATGCGGCCCAGCTCGTCAACGTCGCGCTGCGTGGCGGTGACGACGAACGTGTTGAGCGTGGCTGGGGAGCTTATCCTACTCTGAACGCTCTCCGTACGGGTCTCCACCGTTGGCGGGCCCACCATGTCACCACAGCTCAAAGGGAAAGACTGCTGGATCACCTCATCTTCGAGCTCCTCCCGCGAAGGGTCCACGATAGGCTCCACGATGTTCTCGGTCACGCTGATGCCGTCCACCTCGCGTGTGCGCTGCGTCTTCTTGACCACGAGCCGAACGAGCCGCTGTACGCCCTCGTCGTCCACAGTCTCCTCCAGTAGCGAGACGTGCAGTCGGCGGGTGGTGATGGGCGCACCCTGTTCATCGACGCCTTCCACCACATCCAACTCGGCCTTCGGCTCCACCATCGGCTCACTGCGCAGCAGTGGCAGACACTCACGGATCGTCATCTCCTCGTTGACCTGGGGCACGGTCGTGGCCAGTTCGGATATCTCGTCCGGCTCGTCGCACTCCTCGATCACCGAGTTGCCATCCAGCTCGGTGACGCGGCGTATCTTCTTGATGAGTCGCTTGTAGATGGTGTTGGTTCCGTATGCGTTCAGCAGCTCCTCAATCACCGTCACGCAGAAGCGGATGATCGTAACCGGTTTTCCGTCCTTGTCCACAGTCTCCTCGTACGATGATTCCACTTTGGGCGTCTTGAGCAGCGTACCCTCGATGAGTGGCAGGCACATCTCGAGCACGCGCTCCTCCTGCTCCTCCATTGGCGGCTCCTCGACGAGCTCATAAATGTCAGCCGTCACCGGGCGGCCATTGACCATTGTTGTCTTCTGTGTCTTCTTCACGACACGCTTCACGAGTCTCCGCACACCGGTGCTGTCCAAAACATCCTCGAAAATGGTCACGTAGACGCGCTTGATGCGCACGGGTTGGCCGAGCTCATCGACAGTCTCCTCGACGGTGGCTGACACCTCGGGGTTGCCGACCAGATCGCCGGTTACGGTCACCATCGAGTCCTCTAGCACAGAATTCTCTGTGGCCTCTGGGACGGAGGTGAGGAGCACCTCCTGTATCTCAGGATCCTCGCTTTCTTCCAGGATCGATGTCCCACGGATGTCGGTGATCTTGCGGCGCTTCCGGATGGTCCGCTTGAAGGTAGTCTTTGTGTCCGATTCATCAACGATCTCTTCGATGATAGTAATGTAGATGTGCTGGATGATTACTGGTCTTCCTCGCTCATCCGTGGTTTCCTCGACAGATATCTCCACCTGTGGATCTTCGAGCAAAGTTCCGGACACTCTCGGGAGGCAATCTTCAATCACGTGCCTCTCCAGCTCCTCGTTAGATGGATGCTTGAACGGCTCCTCGATATCCTCCACAATCAGCGTCCCTTCCACTTCAGTAGTTTTCTGTGTCGACCTCACCACGCGCTTCACCAACCGCTTCACCCCTAACTCATCAACCACCTCCTCCATGAACGTGACAAAGATCCGCCTCAACTTCACCGGTCGACCAAGCTCGTCCACAGAGTCTTCCACCACGATGTCCACGGTCGGCTCCTGCAGCAGCTCGCCGTCCACCAGCTCGACGCTCTCCTCCAACGCCTGCCTCTCGGTCTTCAACGGCGTGGCCGGCGGCAGAGCGGGGGGCGAAGCACCCCTCTGTGGCTCTGGAGTGCAGGTCCCGTCGCGGGGAGAGTCTGACTCGGCATGACTGCGGTCCGCAGGCGGGGTGCCAGCACTGGAGAAGTCAGCAGTCAGCGTGGCCTCACGCTGGGTGGGCGCACTCACCGTCGCAGGTGCTTCCGGAGATACGGATGTTGTGCTTTCGGTGGGCTTATCCTCGATTTTTAAGTCTGATTCTTTCGAGACGTCGGTCGGCAGCTCAGTCTTGGGGGATGTGACTTTGTTGTCAACTTCACTTGCCTGCTCCGACTTCGCAGGACTTTTCTTCTTGTTTCGCTTCCTCCTGCTTTTCTTGCCAGACGGCACGCCTGGTGTATCAGTCGATACATACTTCTCATTTATCGATTCACTCAGGGGAGCAGCTTCCTCCTCCGCAGGTGCGGAGAAAGTGACATCAACCTTCGAAACCTCGGCGGCTTCGCGACCATCAGCATCCTTTATGGCCCCAATGCCCTGAATTGATGACATTTCAGTCGTTACTGGTCTAGCTTCACCCACCAATGATTTATCATCCGATGTAATTAACATTTCTGAAGGAGGCTCAACATCTCCAGATGGCGCCTCTGAAGCCACATCTCCGACAGTCATCGGCGATGGAGTTTGTTGTTTCTGTTTGTTCTCAGTCTCAGGCGTCGACTGGCGCTCTTGTGTTGCTTTCTTGTCCTGCGTCACGCCATTGCTGTCGACAGCGTAGTTCGGTAACCGACTGGCCAAAGTCTGCGCGTTCGGCGACTTCTTGTTCTTCTTCGGCTTCTTCTTTTTCTTTTTGCCGCTGCTATCGGGGGTATGATCTGCAGGCACAGCGCCGTCGGCGGACACACTATCAGCGTCTGGCGTTGGCTTGGTCGTATCTTCCGACCTTGTACTGGTTTCCTCAACAATTGGCTCGTGAGGCGAAACCTCACGTGCACCCTGATCGTCCAAAGAAGAAACAACTCCAGACCGTTGGTGTTCTGCTGGTGGGATTCCCCTTGTCTCATGTTCTTCTGCCACAGGCTCATCCTTCAAAGGGATGTCTTCCGCGTTCTGAATCTCAGACGGTGGTTCCCCACCCGAATTCTCTCGACTCAGAGCGGGCCACTCAACCACCTCTGGCATCGCCCCCTCGTCCTTAACATCCTGTCCCACGTCTCCCTCCCCCTGGACCAACTCCGCTGTCTCCTCTCCTCCCTCCCCGGCACTCTCCCCCTGTCCATCTACCCTCACAGTGCGTACGACCCTGGTCACCAGGCGCTGCACGCAGCTGCCGTCCGGCTCCGTGTCCCGCTGGGTGTGTACCGTACGTCGGGTGAGCACCCGCCGGCCCTGGCCGTCCGTGTAGCGCTCCACGGAGTCCGAGTCGTCCGGCGGCGGCGAACGGTCCGGCGAGAGACGCGTCACCTCTGTCGTCACCCGGTAGACGGGGTCAGACGGGTCGGAGGTGACAGGGAGCCAATCTCCTCCGACGGCTTGGGACTCTGGGGTGACGCTGTCAGCAGTTGTTGGCTCCACAGGAAGGTCAGCAGGGCCGGATAGCCCGACCGTTGGAAGATCTTTGCTGCTGGTGGTGGCCGCGGTATCACTTGGGGCTCCAGTAGGTTTGTCCGGCTGGTCCGCTGGTGCGCTCTTCCCACGTTTCTTTTTCTTCTTGCCTTTAGACTTTTGCTTCGACTCGCTGGGCTGCACAGTTTCTTTCTCCTGAGGGATGTCCTCCGCCTCCTCTGGCACCTTCACCTCTCCCGCAGCGGGATGGTCCACCGCCTCAGGAGGCGCTACTGTTGGCTTATCACCAGCGGACACCGGCGCCTCAGGTGGCGGTTTCAAGTCGCTATCCGTTATCGTCGCAGGATCACTAGGCTTCTCAGTCTGTAGTGCGGGCAACTCGTTGAAACTCGGCAGTCCGATGCTATCATGCTGAGCTTCCTCACGCCTCTCGCGCAACATAAGCTCAGCTGGAGACAAGTCAGCTTTCTGGGCGGTGTCCTGCGCCGGTGGAGACCTGTCCGCGCGAGGCCAGGCCACATCCCGCTCCTGTACCGAGGGTTCCGCGGCGCTTTGAACTGTACTAGATGAATCGCATTCCCCCAACTGTGGCTCCACCCAGCCGACCAGCCTCTGCAGCGCCAGGGACGTGTCTGTCGTTACCTGCGACGCGGCCAGCTCGCTCAGACTCGGCACCCGCTCGAGATGAGGACGATCCTCAGACGGCACGGCAGGCGTCAAGTCCTCCAGATCAGGCAGTTCACCAATGCTCGGCTCGTGCGCATCACTGATGCTGAGCTGATGGGTCATCAGCTCAGCTGGGGTCATGTCAGCCTGTGTAGTACCCTGGGCCGGCGGGGACCGCTCCGCACGAGGCCATACCACATCCCACTCCTGTACTGCGTGCTCTACAGCAACAGGGACAATCGTGGGAACATGCTTCTCACCGGACATTGGCTCTCCCATGCCGACCAGTCTTTGAAGCGCCAAGGACGTGTCTGTCGTCACCTGTGCTGCCGCTAGTTCATTAAGACTCGGCACCCGCTCAGGGTAGAGATCCTGTGTCTGCTGTAGGTAGGTCTCATCCACGGCAGGCGTCAGCTCATCCAGACAGGGCAGCCCACCATCACCAGGCTCGTCTGCCTCACTCCACTGATGCGCCATCAGCTCGGCCGGAGCCATCACATCAGTACCGGGCTGCGTCACGCTCTCCTTCAGCGGGGACCGGTCCAGACGTGGCCAGGCGCCCCACTCGGGCACCAGCAGCGCCGGCTCGGCGGGCGACGCGCTCGACGTAGGGTGCTCCACCGTGCCCTCTGCGTTCCCAGCGCCCTCGGCGTCTGCGGACGGGAACGATGGAGGCCAGTTCACCAGCCGCTGAAGAGCCAGGTCGCTGCCGCCCTCCTTCGCCGCTAAGCCGAGTGCCAACTCAGCCAGACTTGGCAGAGCTCCGTCTGAGGTCGACTCTTGAGCCGGTGCCGTGGTGGACAGAGGAAGTTCGCTGGAGCTGGGAGGACTGCCGGCACAGGGATCTCGCTCCTGAGCCCGTGTCGGCGTCAGTTCACTGAGGCCGGGCAATCCACTGGCGTCACCCGGCGTTGTGTCAGTCCACTGGTGCGTCATTAGTTCGGCCACAGAAGCGGTGGAGACAACAGCGGCGACACTCTCTTTCGGGGGAGAGCGCTCGCTCCGAGGCCACTCCACATTCCGCTCTAGGACAGCATGATCAGCCGTGCTGGAGCCGGCGGGACCGGTGGGCAGCGAGGCACCAGGAGCCGCTTCTCCCTCGGCCGCGGATGCCGGCCAGCCGACCAGCCGCTCAAGGACCAGATCACAGTCGGTTCTCTCCTCCGCCGCTGCCTCAGGCAGCTCACTCAGACTGGGTACCTCTTCGTCACTCGTCAGTCGAGCAGGTGGCTCACTCAGGCCACCGGGCGGCAAGTCACCGACAGTACGTACAAGATCGTCCAGACTGGGCAGTCCACCGTTATCCACAGACGTGGCCATCTGAGCTGGGTGATGCGCCATCAGCTCCGCTGGCGAGTCGGCCGCCTGTGCTGGCCCTGCCGCCGCGGGTGGCGGTGACCGGTCTGACCTCGGCCACGCCTCTGTCAACTCGGGAAGCCGCACGGTGCCAGCGTCACCGGGCACGACGCCGCGGACGGGAGTGGCGGCGGCGCCGTCCTCCACCAGGGACGCCTGCCTGGCGACCAGCCGCTGGAGTGCCAGAGATGAGTCGGTCCGACTCTCTGGCCGCTCTAGTGGAGGAAGATCGTACGGTACAGCATCACCAGACGTCTGCTCTACCGGCACATCTTCAGGCTCGCCCACCGCCGGGAGTGGCTCGGTGGGCTCCAGGGATTCCTCGGTAGTCCCCAGGAGTTCCCCGGTGGTCCCTGACAGCCGCGGTTCGCCCGAGTCTTCCTCAGTGAATAGTGCGTCTTGCGCTAGAGTGGAATCCTTAGAGAGCCCGGCGGTGACCGCGGGCACCGCACGTCTGACCGGTTCCGAGGGCTCCTCTTCCACATACTCGATCACTTCATCGTCCACGTACACAGTCCGCGTCACCCGGCGCACAACCAGCTCCAGGATGGTCAGGGCGCTGGGGTCGTCGTGAAGCTCGTACGAGGTGGTCATGGTGATCTTCAGGACGACTCGCCTGCCATGGTCGTCGACGTACTCGTTGATTTCTTCGACATCCTGTGGCGGGGGCAGTTCAAAACTTTCAGTTAGGTGCTGTGTTGATACGCTTGAGCCTGGCTGTGAAGGTCGTTCTGACTCGGGGTTTTGTTGCGACACTGGAACATCGTCCAGGACTGTGCGTAAGATTCGTTTATCCACTTTCTCTAGAAGAACCGCGGTGCCTTCATCGTCAGTGGTTTGTTCATAGGTCGTCGAGTACACTGTCCGGACCTCCACTCTTCTCCCCAGTTCATCAACAATCTCCTCCACTTCAACTCGTTCACTGGGCGGAGGCACCTCTTGCTCCCCACCGACCACCGCCCCCGGCCGAGACCTATCCTCATCATCGTCCTCTTCCTCTTTCACCACCTCATCACCTTCGTAGATCGTCCTGCATATCTTCTTCTGTCGCTTCTCCAGGATCACAACGTTACCCTCTTCGTCGGTCGTCTCCTCATACGTCGTCCTCAGCGTGGTCCTAGCCACCACCCTGCGACCCTCCTCGTCCTCATATTCCGTCTCCGTCACCGTCTCTGTCGGCTCGGGCAGCACAAAGTCCTCCGAGACATACTCTACGGCTGGCTCCCCACCAGTCCTCTCCTCCCCCGCGTCCTCCTCCTCCTGCTCTTCACCGTCCACATACACCGTCCTCCGCACCTGACGGTTTACCCGCTCCAGGATCACCACGTTGCCGTCATCGTCATCCTCGGCTCGCTCGTACGTGGTGCGCAGAGTCGTCGTGACGACTACATGTCTGCCCAGCTCGTCATCATACTCCTCCGTCTGGACCTCAGTGTGCGGCTCTGGCACACGTGGCAGCACAGGCTCATCGTTCACCAGAGTCAGCTCCAGCTCGCCTTCGCTGGTGTCGGCCGCTGCCGGCTGGTCTCCCCGGGTGTCGGTGTCGGGAGGCCGCCGCGCCCCAGGCGGCCCTCCTGCCGCGCCGCTCATCACCTGTCAAACACCACAGCAGGGGTTATGTCGGGACATTGGCACACAAGCAGCCGCCACAAGCAGCGCCACAGAGTAATGTAGGTGTGACAACACACAACTGGCTACTCAGCGGCTCCCTCAGACAGGCTAGAGCCTCACGCAACCAACCACACGTGAGGAAAATCACGGCTACGTGAAACGTGTAAGCAGTAGCACACAAAAATGAGGCAACAATGCCACACCCTTCAAGCAAGGAAAAGTCGGCAAGTTACTTACGACGTCAGAACAGTGCATCATGTGTATACTTGTGTGCCATGCTAGAAAGTTCATCTGAGTAACGGCGTGAATAAAAGACAAATGTCTTCGGTCTCCTAAAGAATCATACAGGTGCTCGATCGTCGTGCGATCTAGCATCAGTCAGCCGATTAGGTTTGAACCCATGACATTAGAAGGCGTCGGGTCTCATCTGACAGCTAAGTATGTATGTCAGCGGATAATCTTGCAACGTTGGACCCATAACAGCTACAGCCAGATTATAGGCAGTACTATCCATAAAATGTATCCCATAGGCATCCCACAGTCTGACATCAGCCCGCGCTGTGTCGGTATTCAGTGGCGGATCCAGCCGGCCCCTTTTTTTTTGGGGGGGGGGGGGG
>JARFNZ010133182.1:0-11081 GCA_031763405.1 Balanus nubilus
AGTGGGCAGTGGGCAGTGGGCAGTGGGCAGTGGGCCGTGGGCAGGGGGCCGTGGGCCGTGGGCAGTGGGCAGGGGGCCGGGGCAGTGGGCAGGGGCGGTGGCAGGGGCAGGGGCAGAGAGAACTTCTCGAAGTGTGCCTCTCTATGTTCCAGCAATGACCATATGCCTGAGCTTGACCTAAACCAGGGCCTTCCCGACCACTTGAAACAAAATTAATCACCACTCCAAATCGCCAAGTTTTGTTTTAAACCCCACAGACGACATCACGGACCTGATTCAGCGTGCGGACAGCCGCGAAGCGCAGCGTCGGCTTCGGCGAGCTGAGGAAGAGCTGCAGCACGCTGACGGCCGGCGCCAGCTCCCGGGGAGAGGTACGTGGCATGTTCACGATGGCGTGGGCGGCCTCGTAGACCACCATCTCAGACTTGTGGCGCAGACATGAGTCGACAAAGTCGAACAGCGGCGACTCAGTGCCGGCGTCCTCTTCCTCCATCAGCTTACAGGCGGTGCGGATCTGTGGAGGAGGGCCGTGGAGCGGTTAGAGCGGGAGGATTATCGTGGTGGTGATGAGCGGAGCTCGCCATCGATATCTGACTGCCTTGGTTACGTGGCATTCATTCTCTTGAGTCGAAGTTGGTGATTGGGACGGAATAGATTAGTCATTGAAAACTTGACGAATACGGAACTTCTTTAATTTTAGCTGAGGCTCAGCATAGCATAGAAGGTTTTTGCTGTTCGAAAGCCTTTGAAGATCGTGAGCCGAGAGTAACTCATAAACAGGCGTCTCTTCAGTGGCAAATGACAACATTCATAAGGTAGATTTAAATTGAGTTACCGTAATCGTCTGATGAACTTTAGATGAACAGCATCGCACCGAAAGACATCCTAAGACGGAAGCCTCGTCGAGCTGATGATGTAGATGCTGATGACTATGCTTTTAGGATGCAATGGAGGAATATCCATTTATATCATATCCGTCGTCGCGAGCTTGATGACATTCTGATGTCTACGGTTTTAGATGAGCCCATGGCAGGCTGGGGCCATTTTCTCCCAGAAGTGTCACATCACAAGCCTGACGGTGCGATCCGGTCCAGATGCAGCCATCGATCGCGGTAAGCACATCAGTGGCCGGCAGCTTCCAAGCGAAGCAACACATTATATAGAAGTATATGGAAATGCCTTGTTTAGCAATCAAGTAAAATCACTCACAAAACAAAACACCTACACTCCAAAGTTACCAGAACAGGTTAGGCATATCATACGTCGCCACTTCTGGACGATATGGGCGTTCAGTATGGCACTATCCGTATGCAAATCACCAAAGGATTCCTGTCAAATTGACTCGGGTTTTCGAATCAGAACATTTCCACATTCCCAAAAAGTAAGCCAAGCCCACAGTTCTCTTTAAATAATTTTAAGAGATGCGTCCCAAAAAACACAGGGATTCACCGGTAACCCGTGCGTCGAGGGCACGCACTTGTTCTTTGGTGACGTCAGCGCTCAGGAATGTCAGACACCTGACGGGGCTGCTACGCCCGAAAGGCTATTGGCAATAACGTTGTTCATCTAAAGGCGAAAGGTCTCGGTATAGTGCAATACGCAAAATCAGGACCGTACCCAGTGTACCAGTACATGCAATGTACATCCTGAACAATCCCAATATAGCCAGCCCAATGCTGTGACTGTCCCATCCCAGGTCTGGCTGTACAGTCGCGCACTGCATCCGGCGCGATGACGTAAGTATGTCCGATGACGTGATGACGTCACTCACCAGCATGCAGACGGCGTACGGCGAGCGCGGCGCCGAGCGGGTCAACTTGGCCACCAGCTTGGTGACGGCCAGCCGGTCAGACTTCTTGATGTTGTACAGCAGGCCCAGGGCGTGGTACTGCACCATCACACTGCCGGGAGGGGGGGGGGGGGGTCAGTAACGGACGTACAACAGGTGGATCACGCCGCAATGGCCACAGGAGCATAGGCTGAGTTGACTGACCCACTGGAGCCACAACAATCACTTACTATTTAAAGAAAACAAGTTGAGTTGGTTGCTTGATAAAGAACCCAAAAAGTTGAATTGATTGCTTGACAAAGAACGCACAATAAGAATTCCTCCTTGGAAAAATTTGAAACACCTCGCGCTCAAGTTCAAGAGTTTCGCACAGAAATAGTCTGTATTGCTTTGTATCACGTCTAAAAAGATCGAATACTTGTCATAATAATCCATCCTTCCTCTTCCCCAGTTCAAAACAAGGCGGGAAGGTAGGTTAGGATAGCCGCCTGGGAAGCTCGACGCACAGTGGAACAATCTCCACAAACTACCGGTCTGAATAATGCAGCGAGCCGGCCATCAACTATGCAGGCAGGCGTCAGAAGGCGGGCAGCCTTCTCAGACTAGAGTGCCACCAAGCGGCCGCGGCAGCAGGCGTGGCCTGAATATTACCGCTCTCTTCGATGCCGTGTCTTCATTACCGATTTACCACGGTAAAAATACGACCACTGTTGTTGACGTGTTCGGAATGTCGGGTTAGTGTTATGAGCCCGGTCTGAGATTCAATAAGGGCCGGAACGGCAGGAGCCAGAGTAAAAACATGTCAACTCGCACTGCGATATCGATATCGGCGCGGCAGCAACGTAGCAATCTCGCCACGTCCTGGCAGCAGTGGTCCCGCGGGGCACGTTTCGCCGCGGTGCTTTCCACCGGGGCAAAAGCGTTCTGTCAAAAACGACCGCCGTCGCTTTCTTTGGTTCCGACCCGGTGTTATCGACAATAACGCGATATTCGCTCGTAGGCCGGTCTTTGATGGCGTGGAAGACGAGAGACGACGGAGTAAAAAAAAACTGAGGCTTAATCAAGAATGGTATCAAAGGGTGCGAGCGACGGCGCTCTGTTGGCCAAACTCCCCTTGCTTTGAAGACAGTGGGTGGCCCAACTTAACACGGCCATCGGACACAGCGGGACAAAGTTTATTGCACTTCGAGAAAAGCGTGTCAGCAAAGGAAATGAGAGTGGGTGACTGCGGGCACCCGGGCCCAAGGCCGCACACTCAACCGTTCGGACTAAATTTATTGATTTTTTTTATTGTATAATTGGGATCTCCCAATTTGAAGCACGTTTGCTGATTGAAATTGCGAGGTAAATGACAAGTATGAAATGTCAATTCAATATTCCTCATATACAAACGGGCAGACGTGACCTACTTAAACGGAAAGACATATGTCCGGCTCACTTCTCCACTCCACCAACAAAAACGAAAATTGGATGTCTACAAATCGGATAGCTTTATAAGAATAAAAAGAATGGCACATGGGACGCTAAGAGCTGTGGTTGATGGGCTCCCACTAACGATTACGTCAGCCACATTCTTCCAGAAATATATTGAAATGGGCAACCACACAAAAACAAAGAACAATTCCATTAGGTCAAAAATCGAGCTAGTTCCCCAGTCCGGCAATTAATCATACTACCGACCATAAATAAGGTTAATCAACTAAGGAAAAGTCTTAATGGAAACAAATCGCACGGCTCCCTGCCGACTTTAATATCCAAAATGAGGACCGCTCCGCTCCCAGGGCAGAAGCCTGCTGTTTTTATCGGACCAGACGCGCCAGCCGCCGCTCCCCGGGACTTCGCGGCACTGTCAGCCGTCACAGACCACCTCCCCCTGCGGCCCAGGACGGCCATCACAGCACCATCGAGTGGCGCCTGTCTCGACCGACACTACACACTGCACACGCCATATTGGCAGGCGGAGCTATTGAAACCAGCCGCAGCACACCAGAGCAACACAGCAGGGAACGCAACGGGCTGAAACGCAATGTGGAGTAGAGCTGCCACTTCTTGGGGTCTCCAACCCGCTGAGCCGACACAGACGAAGACGCTTTGAACAGACACGCACCGCCGCATCCCAGTGCACGCGGCAGACACGCTCGGTAATTATCTGGAACTGCCGCCCACCTCGAGACAGCCACTGACGTCATAGTCGGCGGATGTGCTCAAGATTCCTTTCATCAAGAAACGCCCACACAGGAACAACTACACGGTATTCACTGTAAACCATACCCATGATAATTAAACCATAACCATGCCAATTATGCCCATGTAAACCATCCCTATCACCATGTCTGGGTAAACTTAGCGATGCATGAGAATTAAGAGCGAGAAGTTGATTTATCCTCTTCCGAATACTTCTTATCCTGATCTCTGCCGGGGGATTGATTCCCCTCCCCTTCCCACAGGTTCTCCCTAAATAGCGAAAAACAGCGGCGCGTAGCGTTGTGCATCAGCATAGCCTGGCTCACTAAGGTTGGATAATATAGGCACTGGATTGCTTTCTTTGATACTACTTTATAGCGTCTTCTTCGTGTGACGTCATGCATGTCCCATGATCTGTCCCATGGTCGCAGAATGGAACCGTTTCGTAAAAGTTTTAGGATCTACTCCCGAAGTAAATCGTAGATTTGGTGAAACCGGGCTCCGATCACATTGTTTTCAATTGCGTTTTTCCAATTTCTAAACAACGTGCGCACAAACTTTTGACACCAATTAATTTCTGGGACGAAACTGCTCCATAAACATGTGCGTCCTGTTACAAATCATGAATTTCGAAATTTGACTTTTTTGTCCTATACTTCGCTCAAAATGAGGTCAAATGACAAAATTGCCGTTACCATTGAATTCTAAATCTAAAATAACCTATAAAACATTGCATAAAACATGTGCCACGGCTTTCACATAACTTTTGCACATAGTGATGAAGCTATGAAGAACTTACGGACATAGTGCAAAAGTTTTGTGAAACCCGTGTGACCTAATCACCTTTTGTGACCTGACCTTCCGAAAATTTGACAAAGTGTGCTGCTCAGAATCGTCTCGTTGAGAGCGTACGATTGTCGCCTAGCGCGTCTCGCTGCGACTATTTGTTCGGGAGTTAGGCACGGGCACATAATCTGCTGTGCCCGTAGACAGGCTTCATCAAACGATCACAGCAGTACACTATATACAACGCAAAGTCCGACTTATGCATGGCCACGTGGTGGACTGTCACCATACGAAGTGACAAATCAGCGATTCCGCTGCGGTATCGATTTCTCACTAGCCGCTAAATTCAGGCGAGTCGAGCGGCCTGTTCAAGTCGCGCTCCAATTTGGACCACTTTGGGCAGCAGTATCTGAAACGCCCCATACGGCGGCAGTAACAGTGACTTCAGTGAACGATCAGCACTCTCCGCCGAGCCCAGCGTGCGTTCTCCGTGCCGTAAATCCATGAACGTGGCTAATCTGAGCCAGATGAAAGCCTGATGGTCCCCGGGCGCCCACGGTCACAAAAGAAAAAGAAATACGGCCTCGCTTTTATAACGAAAGTAGGAAATGCATCAAACCTGCGGGCAAAAATGTGAAGCTTCTAAGCTTAAAAATGAACAATGGAATACCACGACATTGTTAAATGTAGCTTTCCTGAATGGCGCTTAATCTTAAGCAATCTCATATACATAAACGCAGAGTTTGGTGGCAGTTCCACGGTTGATATAGGTACAAACGTTATATGATAAAAAGCTACACAGAAAACCAGGTGGTCAGGATAATCATTATCCCTTAGAATAATGATAACGCTTGGATAACAATAATGATAACTCTTAGATAACGCTTGGCACTGACGATTGCCATATAAATTGGAAGCGCGCAGCGACGCCGTTTTCCGCTATTCCCGAAAAACCTCACGATGGGGTCAAAATGGCTCTGTTCTGGGACGAGGGTGAAATATATAAAGCAGCATACGTGGCCCACTTATCTGTAGGTTCAAACAACCAGCAAGGGGATTACCGATACAAGCTTATGAAGCCAGTGCATGCTACTTGAAAATCAATTCAGCATCACCTCCATCCCAGCCGTGCACTCTATCCGAGCGATGGTGGCAGGCTGTGTGGGACAAAACGTCAGGGACGCGCCGTGCCGCCGCCGAGAGTGGGACCGATCAGCACGGGATCCCGGGGATCTCGGTCTCCCGTAGATGAAGGGGTCAGCGCCAAACGGCTGCGACGCACCGCCAGACGAATGCCGCAGTCTTCACAGCAACGGAGCCCCGGCATTAAGAACAAGACGGGGACGGAGAGACGGATCAGCGGCTCCGAACTGTCGTCCAGAGGTAGGACTTAATAAAATACAGTGCGTGTCAATTTATACCATGAAGGAAAACGATACTCGTCTTTGGGTCTGTTCCAGTGGCTCATCCGGAACAGTTTGCAGAAGGTCGGAGCAGTTTAAAGGAATGTCATGTCAAGCGTCCGCATCCGCATCATACCAGCATCCGCCCCATTCCATGTCAAGCGGATCCAAAAATGACCATTTTTGAACTCACCCCCTTTGATTTTGATTAACTTTTGTGAGCTTGTTCACCCATACATAAAACGATATAAACCAATTATATATCGACATTTGCCCTCAGGCTTCAGAGATATTGGCTAACAAACGTCGGCCTCAACAAGGTGTACGACATTTTTGAAAGGCCCATAACTCCAAAAGTTTTCGACATATCGCTTTCAAAGAAATTGCAAACGATAGGAAATAAAGTAAGCTTGACGAAAAATATAAAGTTGATGATGTCGCTGACATTTGATCTGCTTGATCTTAAACTAAAATTGTAAAGTTTAAATTCCCAAAAACCGGTACTTTCCGATTTTGCTTAAATTTTGATATTTTCTTGCCCTATACATTCTGTATCCGCATTAAAAAAGTTGGGAGTGGGCCGCCCGTAAGTTAAGATGAAAATGACCATAAGCCGAGTCATGGTTTAAGGACAAAACCGCCTTTCCGGTTATAATTGTGTATCTGATTGAGTTATGGAGTCTAAAACTGTATCATTATATTCGTTTCGGCAAGACGTGTCGATTGATGTATCACAGGTGATACATCACGTCACGTCATGCCGAAACGAAGACTAGCCGAGAAGAAACATCTTGCCGTCTTGTCGAGAAATCGTCTTGCCGAGAAGAAACATTAAGACTACGAAAGTTATATCTGACTTCCGTAGTCTAATGTTTCATCTCACGGTTGTTTGACATGGGTAAAATTTTAGTTCGATATGACAAGGTCATTATTTATGGTATTTTCATATGTTTTGACGAAACGAGCTTAATGACATTTGCCTTATATTCTAAGATGCTTCTCTTACATAATCGTAATGTTCTGAGATAATTTCTTACTGTGAAATTAGTCCAGGGATCTCCGCAATACAACTGAATTAGCAACGCGTGGAGCCCATGGCTCGGTGGTGCAACCAAAGATCAGCCATACGCCCCGTGATTGGCTGGTCAGTGGCTGGTCACGTGACCACCTGCCCGCCGCTATGTGCCCGGTTGGCTGGCCGGCCTGTATCGCTGACGACCGGTCAGCAGCGCTTATTGCAAACCGGTTAGATTCCTTTACTACGGGCCGTGTACCTGTGGTTATCCATCAAACTTTTTCGACAGGTTGGTTGAAACATACACTATTTTGTACTATGTACCACGGAGGGGAGCGGGTAAAAATTGTCATTTGCAATTTCGCTAATGGGCTCTTTCTATAAGAAAATGATATTCTGATGGTCGGACACTCAAATATGGTCCTGTTGCAGGCAGCTATTACAGGACACCTAATCACGGAGATGATATTGTATCCCTTGCCCCAACGGACAGGCACCGGGCCTGGCATTGGGACTAGAAAATGGGTGGCAATATAGGTTGAAGGCCAGCGGGCTCGGGTATTGGACTGGGCTTGAGTATCGAAGGCAAATACGGCTAGTCAGTAACAAGATACCCAACTTTTTACTGTGATTTCTTGAATCGCTGACCAAACATGAATAAGAATATGCAAATGCATGCAAGAGGGGCACTTCGCGAACACATATAGAGAAGTGCAAAGAACTTAGATATTGCGTCAAATATACACTTTGTAAGCAGAAGGCGCAGGAAGCAATTGGAATCAACCACTGCTTCACTGCAAGCCGCCACAAGTGCATCTCCAAGAGCTTTCCTCCCCTCCCCCGCTTCTGATGTTCACCTCAGATCACATTATTGTTCATTCATGAAGTGACCCTAAAAAGTCAGATGATCCCAAATAGATCCATCGTTCAATCAATCAATCGCAAGTCTTGCCGAAACGGCGTACTAATGACAGCTCTAAATAAACCCTACAGGTCAATTAGAGTAGATATTATTACGAGCAATGTGCTTATCACTTCACCATAATACCCATACCCATGGGTTGTCAATAGTACTCATGACCCGTGGCAAGCACTACTGACTGGTTGTCAGCGATACTAGCCGGGTCAGTCAGCCGCGTACATAGCCGGTGGGCAGGCGATCTCGTGACCCACCACTGACCAGCCAATCTCCGGCCGTACGGTTGGACTTGTACCACCGAACCATGCTCCACGCGTTGTTAATTCAGTTCTGTTACGGACCTTCTCGGGGTAATTTATGAATAAATTATCTTAGAACATCAGGCAAATGTCTATATGTTCGACTTGTTGAAACGTATAATAATACAATGTATTAAGACGTCATGTCTAACTCAAATTTTACCCATGTTAAATAACCATGAGATGAAAAATCGACCTAGGAACCTTAGGAAGGTCATGACACATCAAACGATGTGTCTTGCCGAAACGAATGTAATGATGCAGTTTTGAACTGCAGAGCTCAATCAGATAAGAAATTATGACCGGGAAGGTGGTTTTGACCTTAAACCATGATTCGGCTCAGGGTCAATTTCACCTAAACTTAACGGCGGCCCACTCCAGTTTTTCAGGGTACATAAATAACATATAGGACAATAAAAATCAAAATTTAAGCAAAATCGAAGGTTACTGTTTTTTTTAAAATTTAAGTTCTAAAATTGTAGCTTAAGGTCAAGTAAGGGCAAAGGTCACCTACATCATAAACTTTATTTGTATCGTCAAGCTTACTATATTTCTTATCGTTTGCAGTTTGCTTTAAAGAAATATGTTAAAAACTTTTGGAGTTTGAGCCTTTCAAATATGTCGTACATCTTGTTGAGGTCGAAGTTTGTTGATCACTATCTCCGAAGCCGAAGCAAATGCCGATAGAAAATATATCTTTATCGGTTCATGCATGAGTGAACAAGCTCACATTTTTTTCAAAACTAAAAGGAGTACCCATTTTTGCTGATCCGCTTGACATGGAATGCCCCTTCTGCAGTACTATGGATTACTGCATCAGACATTCGTGCATGCTTTTGCCATAAATTCAAGTACATATATAGGTATACTAACATAAATTCAAGTACATATAAGGTATACTAAGCCAGCAGCATAACCGTATTTTATTTTGTTGATTGTTCGTCTCGACAAATATGAACAATAAGAGACAACAATAAAATAATTATATCTTTTATACTGTATTATGCACTATATTCTATATTATGTTCATATATAATTATTTGTTTGTTGTCCACTATTGCTCATGCTATTTTATTTACTGTTTAGACAGCTCGCTTTATTTGTTCTAAGTTTGGTCTCTGTTTTCATCACCTCACACTTCCCTCTCATTATTTGTTATCCCGTTTTCAGCGGTACAAAGCATCACCAGAAGACCTGCAACATGTAGGGGAACTGGGTACGGGTAGCTGCGGCCACGTCGTGAAGATGGTACACAAACCAAGTGGCAAGGTGCTAGCGGTCAAAGTGAGTACTGAATGGACTACGCTTGCTTGAAAAAAGTTTTGGAAGACACTGGAACACTGGAAATTTGCATTTTAGAGGACCTTATATACGATTTTTTGCAAATCACGATTTGCTGTCTTCTGATGTTTTTGTATCCAGCAATGTGAATAGCGAGCAGGCGTGCTACTATCCGGCCTTCAATGGGGACACGCGTGGAGGAACGCCACATTCATAGTTCTTTCGAAATTGGGTTACTTCATTCGACTTCTTTTGGAGAAATACATCAGTTCCTTGGAGGTCCCAGTCAACGTGTCGTGGGCTCGTTAGCTCGTTACAGGGAAGGAACCAGGAAGGCTCAGACGCCAAATAACACAAAGGGTTGCGGGTTGCGGTTAAGCAACTCGTGGGGTTTCATGCCCCAATCATCATGAGTCATTGCTAGAATTTCCTTCGAAGTTAATTCGTTCAAAATTATCACATCTTATTGGAAATAACTAGTGCACAAGGAACCACAACATTTCCCCTTTCTAACCGGCCGCCGCCACCGCTTTCGCAGCAAATGCGCCGGAGCGGAAACCTGGAGGAGAACAAGCGGATCACCATGGACCTGGACGTGGTGCTCAAGTCCCACGACTGCCCCTACATCGTCCAGTGCCTGGGCTGCTTCATCACCGACTCTGACGTCTGGATCTGCATGGAGCTGATGGCCACCTGCCTCGACAAGCTGCTCAAGAAGCTGGGCAATAAGCCCATCCCCGAGCCGATCCTGGGCAAAATCACAGTCTCCGTGAGTGTGTGTGATGGGATTTGCGCTGTGATGTGAATGTGACACTTGTATTTGTGGGGGGGGGGGGGGGGGTCTCCTGCGTGTCGTGCTCAGTCTGTACCTTGTCGTACATACTACTTGCTAATGGCCTGAAGGAATCGTGGATCTGTAAGTGGCATTAATTTGCTTATTTACTTTTTGCTGGCCTAATCCTTGGCCAACAATTTCTCTTGTCTCGCCAGACAAGCCATTTATGTTACTACTGGGTCAGCTCACGTTAGCTACTAAATACGTCAGCTTGGCTCAGATAACATTAGCAAGTAGACATCTGACTTAGAGCACATACATGTCCTCCCGTTGCTGGGACTTGGCATTTAGGACCGCCCTATGATATGATCATGTAGATCCCCCTTCCCCCGAGCCGTTCGCTTGTGTCACTCTGACCACTCTTCTCCCACCAAATCCAACCTCCTGAGTCTCAGCCAGGCGGACAGACAGGCGCTGCAGGCGTTATCCGCTGTTGGTATGCCTTTTTGCTCCCATTCCGTCCTGCCATGTGAAATGCGAAAATACAATCTCACTCTCTCTCTCTCTCTCTCTCTCTCTCTCTCTCTCTCTCTCTCTCTCTCTCTCTCTCTCTCTCGCTCTCTCTCTCTC
>JARFNZ010133193.1:0-19409 GCA_031763405.1 Balanus nubilus
CCGGCGACCGTCACCCCTGGCCCGCCTCCGCCGGCGACCGCTGCAGGCGACCCGCCAGCGACCGTCACCCCTGGCCCGCCTCCGCCGGCGACCGCAGCAGGCGACCCGCCAGCGACCGTCACCCCTGGCCCGCCTCCGCCAGCGACCGTCACCCCTGGCCCGCCTCCGCCGGCGACCGTCACCCCTGGCCCGCGACCGAAGGCGACCCGCCAGCGACCGTCTGAGACCGTCAGCGACCCGCCAGCGACCGTCAGCGACCGCCAGCGACGTCTGAGACCGTCAGGGACCGCCAGCGACAGCCAGCTACCGTCAGGGACCGTCAGGAACCATCTGAGACCGCCGGCGACCCACCAGGCAAGAGATGTTGGAGCAGCTGCGCAAGATGAAACTCAAGATTTCCCTCGGAATAGATGACGTGTGCGCAGAACACCTGAAACACCTGGGACCCACCGCCCTGGAGTCTCTGCTGCACCTCATCAACATCTCTTGGAGCACAGAACTCGTCCCCTCGATATGGAGAAGGGCGGACATCATACCGGTACCGAAGACCAGGAAGGACCCCCAAGAAGTTGCCAGCTATCGCCCCATTTCGCTCACCAGCCACGTCGCCAAGCTGATGCAGCGGATGGTGGCGGCAAGGCTCATGCACCTCCTCGAGCGCGACAACACTGTCCCGGCGGAGCAGGTCGGGTTCCGCCTGCGCCGCTCCGCAGAGGAGAACCTTAGTCATAGACGTCTAATCCAAGAATTCCGAGATGGGTGGAATCGGCCGCGGCCGAGAGGACGCCCATCTGACGGCAAGACAGCCGCCAGGTTCGTGTTGACAGCCTACGACTTCTTCCGTGCCTACGATGTCATTGACCATGACATGCTTCTCCTGAAGATGTCTCGCCACCTCCCGCGCTGCCTCGCCACATAGATTCACCACTGCCTGCGGGACCGGGACCGGGTGGACGGCTCCTGGGTCCACTTCCGGATGGACGTCGGCGCCGATGTACCCCAAGGAGCCCCGGACAGTGTCCGCAGAGCGGCAGCGGAGACACACCCGTCGACCTGGTGTGTCGCGAGGGCCCAGACACACCGGAGCACGTCCTGCTGGAGTGCCCCTGTCTGGCGGGCGCGTCTCCGCCTCTTCGACAACATCCGAGCGGACCCGACCCAGCCGCGGGACAACGGGGCCGTGGCGGCCTTGGGTCACGGCTACTTATGACACCAAGAGCCCCTGGGCTACGGTCGGTGGTAGCCGAGAAAACGACAACAACATTTAACAATAACCCGCGCGCGACCCGCCACAATGACCGCCAGCGACCGTCAGAGACCGTCAGCGACCCGCCAGGGACCGTCAGCGACCCGCCAGCGACCGTTAGAGACCGCCAGCGACCGTTAGAGACCGCCAGCGGCCGTCAGAGACCGTCATCGACCGTTAGGGAACGCCAGCGACCGTTAGAGACCGCCAGCGCCCGTTAGAGAACGCCAGCGACCGTCAGCGACCGTCAGCGACCTTCAGTGACTCGCTAGGCGCCAGCGACCGCCAACGACCCATCCGCGGTCGTCGTAGAGATTGATCTAGGGACTACAGGTGACGTTTCTCACCAATGAGAAAATGAGCTGCCACTGAAACTTCGATCTCGTCTTGAGAAACCCGCGAAAAAATATTTCACGATGTGGGTTCTTCTTGCCTTGCCGAACCACTGGGCTTCGAAAGGCTATCCTCATCATGCAAAATGAAAGGAATTAGCAAATAGAGAAGTACTTAAAATTAAGAATCCGCGGTGCCCCTGGTCCTACACCTGTGCACGGTCGTATACCGCAACTCAGGAACTAACGGCCGTGACGCACGAATTGTCAGTTGTCACGCCGTCCTAGCCGCTAACCGCCACTCCGCACGACTTTTGCGGAACCACCCTCACCCTGTGGTGGCCGCCGGGGGCGCGGGAGCACTGCGAATCGGGAGAGTTCTTACAGTACGCCGCCTCAGTGCAGTGGGCTGGGTGGAGTCAAGGGATATCAAGTTTGCTTCCTCTTTCACAGGATTAATTGGGGGTATGGATAGTGCTTCTGAGAAGCAGCGAAGTTTTGCTGAGGTGGACACTCAGGCAGCTAGGAGTCATAACTTCTGACAGTTGCAAGGTCAAATGTAAGCCAACCGGTCCTATCAGTCAAGATGACATCATTCCTAATGCACCAGCCAACCCGTTCTTAATCCGACGTCCTCCTCCGCCGCCGCAGACCGACGCGCCCCAAATCGACATCAAACGTTCAAAACTAAATGACATACGAATTTATCAGTCAAACTCGACGCTCGTGTCCGTCTTTCATCTTCCTCTTCTCCCCGATGCCGCTCTTGGGAGCCGATGCACCTCAGGTTGTCGAGAACGATACTTAGTTATTATAAACCACGGTCGGGCGACTCGCGATTCTGACGCGCTTCCCCAAAACCCGACAAAATCCTGCCAAAAAACCGCCCAGAGCCCGTCAAGAACCCACAAAGAACACGCCAAGAGCCCACCGCCCGTCGGCCGTCGGAGCGTGTACGGGGGAGGGATGCGGCGGTGCTTGCGTTCCAGTGGATAGTTGGCATATTGTCGGCTGACTGGGGTAATGAGGTGATGCCAGACGGGGAAATGAGGTGATGTCACACGGGGGCATTGCCTCATTGCCCCGTTGGATGATGTCACTCGGGGCAATGAGGTGATGCCAGACAGAGTAATGAGGTGATGCCAGACGGGGTAATGGGGTGATGTCAGACGGGTAATGAGGTAATGTAAGACGGGGTGATGGGGTGATGACAGACGGGGTAATGAGGTGATGCCAGACAGGGTGATGGGGGTGATGCCAGACGGGGTGATGGGGTGATACCAGACAGGGTAATGCGGTGATGCCAGACAGGGTAATAAGGTGATGCCAGACGGGGTGATAAAATGATGCCATGTGGGGCCAGAAAGGGTGATGAGGTGATGCCAGACAGGGTAATGAGGTGATGCCAGACAGGGTAATGAGGTGATGCCAGACGGGGTGATAAGATGATGCCAGGCGGGGCCAGACAGAGTAATGAGGTGATGCCAGACAGGGTAATGAGGTGATGCCAGACAGGGTAATAAGGTGATGCCAGACGGGGTGATAAGATGATGCCAGGCGGGGCCAGACAGGGTAATGAGGTGATGCGAGACAGGGTAATGAGGTGATGCCAGACGGGTAATTGGGGTGATGTCAGACGGGTAATTGGTGATGCAGAGTGGGGGGTATACCGCTCCGCTGCTCTCCCTCAGTAGCTGACGGTGGACCAGTAGCCTCCGTGTGAGGTGCGTGCCCATGGATCACTGCAAGAGAATGAAGAATAAGAGCCCTGAATCAGCAGCTCGTTAGAATAGGTTCTCCTCACAAGTCACAAGTGAACATCTTGTGTGAAAACTTGTAACTGGAAGTGAATTTGGATGGAATGTGAACGCCCCGGTTTATGGGGCGTTCACATTTATTTGTTTAGGTTTTTAGTCACATGTGAGTTGTGAGCTTGTCATCTGAGTCAGGAGGAAGCTTCACAATGTTACTATCAGACGTGGATTGTGTCAGCTGTAAACATACGTATCCTGCAAATTATACGTCAGTTACACGGACTAAGTTGTCCTCTGTTTGACAGACTTATTGTCAGGAATTTTTTCCACTCTAGAGGGCGTTTCAGGAGCAAATTTTTTTTACCAGAAAGAGGTTCTGGTAAACTTGCAATAACAGGCTTACGGTAGGAGCTCATACTGCTAGACTTCCATCCACCGCAAGTTGGTGCCCATGAAAACTAACAGGAACAAGGCGTTTATGAGATCTCTCCCAGTTTTCTCCTCTAAAATTAAACCATAGCGTGATGACGACGTAGGATCTTGCTTCACGTGAGCCCCTACTGATATAGCTTAAATACAGTTACCACGAAGCCATCTTACACCAACCGAGGCTGCAGTGAAGATGATATTTCCGGTCATATTGCATACCTATACCGAAATAAGTCCGATGTTGTTTGACGGTTTTTGGAAGCGGATCAGCAATTAGCATATAGCGCCTCCAAAAGATCATAAATCTTGGCCTACACGCTGTCTGTGGCCGGATACACCGCCGTGTGAGGGTGTGAGTAGTCAGCATATTTTTTTAAAGGTTTTTAGTTACTTGTGAGCTTATCATCCGGGTGTCATTTTAACATGTTACCACTTTCTTTACGATTGCGTGATACAACACTCAGAATAGGCGTGTTATGTATTTAAGAGTGTTGTAACTGCCAATACAATACAATACATTAAAATGCAATACAATACAATACAATACAATACAATACAATACAATACAATACAATACAATACAATACAATCATTATTATCACTGACCTTTTCTAAAATGTTTACACCCTGCAAAAGACATAGTGTTGATTCTATTTTGGTGTTGGTTCTGTTTGATTCTGTTTAGCATTTGCATATGGTCTCAGAAAATAACAGTGCCTGTGTTATGTAGCAAGTTGTTGAGCGATTATCATCAGACAATAGAAGGTACCTACATCATACATGTGTGATTTCACTCCTCGTTAGAAACTCGTGAAACAATCATGAAATATGAACAAATCATAGACCACAGGCAGACACTATTCACCAGGAGTTTGCCGAGTGCATACTAATTTTACCGCTGCTATTATAACTGACAGATACTGCTTTTTTACACCGATGAGGCTTTGTAAGGAAAAAATGAGATTAAAAAATGGCAATGAGACAGGTTAAAGTGTTACCTTGAAACTCACAAGGTGAATAAGTCTCTTGCACATCAGTCTTAAGCGATAAGTCTTTGACATCCCTTAAATCCTCATGAGTTGAAGTGTCAAGGAAAAGTAAGTAACAGTTGACCGATTCGTCAACAATAACGGCCTGAAACCATAGGTGGAGAATTGCATTCCTTTGTGGGTGTCAAAACACCCACGAAGGCTAGTAAACACCCACACGAAATAAAAGACACCCATGAAAAATATCCAACACCCATGACACCCATAAGTGTTTATCGACGGATATAGGTAAAGGAGTAATAATAATTGGACTTTTATGGTGTTTCGACCGCTTGGGTCTTTTTGCGTCCGGAATGACTCATTTTTATTATCCTAATCTTAAGTAAGTAAGTACGTAAGTATGCATAAATGTAGTCGGCACATAAACAACGAATACGTATTTGGACGGGTCGTCAATTCGAATATTAACCACTTTGGAGGTGACCAGAAATTACACGGTCACACAAAGTTACTACACATAGGAGTAAATGTTTGCATTGTGCACTGGCAGTGTTTTGACGAGAAGGCCTGGCTGTAGAAACGGTTTCAATAAATTCGTTGATTCCAAGTTATTTTGTGGAAAGTTATGTGGTACAGCGCCGTTCTCCAATAGGCCATTATGGTACTGTAGCAAGTGTCCTGAGGTCAAACAGTGACCAAGAGCGGTCACATCGTTCGTTGTGTTCTATCTCTTCGCTGATTAAATATTTTGCCGTTAAACGGCTCCGCCAGATATAATAGGAAAATTTGTGCTACCCAGATTTGGCCTCGCTGGCATTCTTTGACCTCACTTTCTTTGACATGTTATTGACCTGACCAGAAATGCTTTAAGGATTCTATTACAATGACTTACGCGAATATTTGGAATCAACCAGTGTCAACTTGAAATTAGCCCGTGAACAGCAAATAAGCATTTGGACGGCTCGTTAACCCGCGCCTAACTGGGACATTTCCGTAACACGACTTTCTTGGGGGTGGGGGGGATTAAAAAAAATCAAACTGCGTCTCATTGCCCCAGAAAAATCCATCGCAATTTAATCAATGTTGTTGACCGGGGGCCACGGATGCCACGGATGTCACATGCCAGGTCAAAGTCAAACTTTTTCAGTCAAAGATTTTCGCGCGAAATAACGATATTAAACACGTAAACAGCAAATAATCGGCATGAATCGTATCCCAGACACTTCCCAAGTACCTTTCTAAGCCTTTGGTGATCATGTGTCAGGACGAGATCATCAGGGGTCACGAAGTCAAAAGGGTCAAGTTTTTAATTTTTTTTGGGGGCGCTGTAATACATTTTTTGGGGTCAGTTTTTCGTCGAAATCGTGAAAATGGCCCTAAAACGTTGTTTTCCATCAAAATCGGGAAAAAATGACAGACGTAAAATCATCAGCATTCGTAGAAATTAGTGCCCGTTTTTGACCTTTGAAAGGTACTTGAAGACGTTTTTGAAAATGTGGAATTAAAATTTGGCTCACATATTCACCTAAGTAGTCTGTTTAACATAGATTTGGATTTTTGATTTTTAAGAAAGATTCTGAAACAAAAAAATCAACATTTTGAATTTGAACTATTCTATTTTCAAAGATCTAAAAAAAAACTAGAATATCGAGGTAGCAGTTTTATTGGCAGGTCTATTCTGACACTTTCGATATTACACAATTGACTTCTGCGGTTTACAGCGTTTCCTGTAAACCTTTTGTCAAGAACGGAAAACATGGGGTCACCCTTACGTCATTGTCGGACGACCTATCATGATTTCATCATTTTCCTTTAGTCATCATGTGTACAGTTGATGTGAAAGAGGGTGCTCAACGTTTGACTACGAAAGTCGTATTGCTTTAGAGAATACTGCAAAAAACAAGAGGGGGCGAACAAGAGGACTTGTTCGCCAATAACTCTTCACAGTATTGCTTAACGATAGAAAGGCGAAAACTGACCCAATATGAGTTGCTCTTCAAGTACATCACTGGTTACAGCATGACCTACTTGGGTATCGGTGTGACCTTGACCTGAGGTCAACATTTATTTATTTTGATGCGCCTTGACAAGACAAACCGGTGGTAATGTTTCCCCTATCTTTCTTATCACAGGTGGATCCAGGACGGCGGTTTCTTGCGGTGGGGTAGGGCAACATCCCCCCAAAAATCACAAAATTTAGAGAACCAAACTCACCGAATTTCGCTTCCTTCTGCATTGCTAGACGTTGTAAAACAATCTTCCCTTTGTAAAAATTGTTTAGATTTCCTTCTATATTAGGAAATTTGTAAATTTGCGTCGATTTCATGCGGTCTGGGGGGGGGGTGCATATGCCCCTCATGACCCTCGGGATCCACCAGTGTTTCTTAAAACAACTTAATCGCGGAAACGGTGGTGCCAAAAAGTAGCCTTTTGATTACTGATGGAAATATTTTTCGAACTTGTCCTTGTTTTGTGTGTTTATGCAACATTCAACACACAAGACGAGGACAAAAATCTGAAACAATATTCCCCTTCGGTTAAACTAATACCTCGTCTCAATCGTTCCGTATAACTGTAGCCTTTTGATCTTTGTTGACCTCTGGAGCTTTCACTATTCACCTGTGCTAAAATGAAATCTTACACATCTTTACGGAAGTGTGTTTCAACAGCTTTCGATTTTTTATTCTCGGTTTCTTCATAACGATCTTAGTTCCCTAAGTACCTTATGGCGGTTTGGGAGAATGATGTAATTTCCTACCAAAATTGATATATTTGACTTTTGGTAATCTCTCGTGATTTGAATATTGACCTGAATTTTAAAAGTGATTAAAATAGTTTTGGAATGGCTTTTGATGAGCTGTCGATTGTTTGCTATCTCTATGTCCCAAAGGAGTCAATTTCGAAGGATTTTGAACAACCCTAAAGCAAGGCATGGGAATTCCAGAGGCGCACCGGGGCAATGGTGAGGACATTAGCCACTTTGGAGGTGACCCGAGGTCACACGGCAATCTGCGGTAACGTAACACAGTAATCTGTAGGGGTCAACTCTTACGTTGTGGACCAACTGCGAGTGGAAGGTATGTGCGTTGAATCGATTTCCGAGCGTGTGGTCTGATGTCACCTACTTCATTGTGCACCATCTCTGTGCTGATGGCAGCATTTGTAAACCAAATTACTTTAAAACCAGCTGTTTCGCTGTCATAATACATAAATGTTGTTTTGTGGAATCAGACCAATGAGACCAACGCAATATTCTATTTTTCCTCTCCGCTCCACAACGGCCGAACGTAATAGGTAGAGGAAAGTAGGCTAAAGTGTACTCGCTAAGGAATGACGTCCCACATCTGTTTAATGGCATCCGGAATCTACCACGTTGTTCTACTAGTTGCTTAATTGTTGTAATTGTTACCAATTATTTTTTGTATCTTTACTTCTTCATTTTATTATTCGTCTTTGTTATTTTAGTTATCAATTTGAATTAGTTTTGGTTTATATCTTTCTTTATTTCTTCATGCATCGAATGGTGTACTTTTTTCCCAAAAATGTATCAGGGGCGGGTCCAGGGTCGTTTTTTTGGGGTGGGGGTTCGGGAGTTTTTGACCCCAAACCTTTGCGTGTTTAATCACCCGTGCAGGGTTGAATGTTTGAGCAAAATTTTAGAAAAATAGGTGGTAGTAGAAAATTACATGCTCTTTCAGATGGTTATCTCGAATTTTCCAAATTTTGATGTTGAAATTCCAACATTTGGAAGAACAGGTTTTGTCTTCGAAATTATATAACATTTCCTTTTTTAATTTAAAAAAAACGGTATACATGTAAGACAGGACATGCTAAGTTACATTTGTTCGAAATTTCAAGTCGATGTCTTCATATTTTATGCCCTGAGGCTAGGTCAAATACGTGAAATACCATTATGAATAAATGGTGAAAAATCAAATCATTCCTTATACGCATCGGATAGGTCCAATTATTTCAGTATCATGTCATATTAAGCCCTTTTGGATTAACCAGTTGCAATTTGTGGTCATTGACCTTCTGAAAGGTCAGCTAAGGTCATCCGAGGTCATTCGAGGTCACGTGCACTTTTTGTAAATAACTCCTCACAGGATGAAGGTAGAGACTCGCAACTGGTGCCAAAGTGTTTTTTTTTCGTCAAGACGCGTCTTCTGATATGTAATTTGACCTACCTAGGTCAAATTGACCTTGACCTTGACCCTATTCTGAGGTCAAATTTTGGAATTGACTTAAACAGGTCAAAGTGGTCATGTTACGAACCACCTGGACGAGAGAAACACGATGGTGTCAAAATAAATGTCCTATCATTGCTAGATAAAAAGTTATTCACGAACACAGTGTTGCTGGAAAACAGCTTTTTTGAAATTTGATAACCTCTGGAGCCTTAACTATTGACCTGAGGTGAAAACTGATGGGACAATTAGGAAAAAGAGTTTCAAGGGCTTTCGAATGCCATTTGCAGGTTCCTCCTAGCTTTCATAGTTGTTGAGATGATGCGTTACCCTCAAAATTACAAACCAAATGTTGGGGCAAAGTGGCCCAGTACCGGCCGGAGCGGACCACCCCTGGTCCGCTTACAAAATTCACATTACATTACATTACAAAATTCGATATTTGGACAAGCATCTCAGACAACACGCCGAAAAGAGAGATTGTTTGTTAGTAACGCTTTGACATTCATACAATTGCATCTTCGAAGCACTGATTGTTATTTATATTTATTCACAAACATCGTGCTAATCTCTACATTTCCATTCCACTAAAACTAGAACGGAAATCGAAAATACCATATTTTTGTTCTGGAGCGCGGAAACGCTCACTCCGATAGCCGAGTCACCGCGGCCAGAGGTCCGTCAACATAATGCACTATAAGAGAGAATATTTGCACGTGGATGATACCACTTATAATAAAAAAAACAGGATGGTGGGTGATTTGTTTTGCCCCGGTAGTCCGCTTTACCACGCATCTCATCTCCCGTACGTGCAATTGCATGCTGTTCGGCTTGGCAATTATGCTGATCGGATTGTACGACCTGGCACAGCTGACAGCAACATTCTGTGTCAGCTGTTGATTTATAACGGCGGAGGACTCAGCGCCGGCTTGAATATAACAGAAGTCTGCATGGCGGTTGATCAGTTTGTGGCAGTGATCCATTCTTTGCACCACTACCACGCAATGCTGTGCGCTCGTCCCTGGCTCTTCGTGGCCACCTGGCTCACGTGGGCTGCAAACTTTATCGCCGGCCTCCTGGCCATCACATTTGACCTGGAGACCTTCGCTGACCGTGTGGTCGGCGGTGGTAACGGCTCGCTGGTGTTTGTCGGGTGCCGCTGGGAGAGCACCTTCGCCGATGTCGTGATCATCGCGTTAGAGACACAGCTTCTGATTCCCTCCCTGGTCACGGCCGGTCTGTTCGTCTATACAGGCGTGATCGGCCACTTGACCGCCGTTCGGCTCACTCGGGAGCGGCGCAGGCAACAGCGGTGCTGGGTCGCTGGTCTGGAGGAACACAAGTTCTTCGTCAACTACTGCGCCTTTAAGAGAATCCTTGCTGTGCTCTCCCTGACGGTGACGCTGGATATCATCGGGCTGGCCGTGCGCATCGCCCACCGCTGGTACCCGATGCCGAGGCTGGCGGAGGTATGCAGTCAGGTGAGAATTTTCGGGATAATCTTCGAGGGCTGGGCTTATGGCCTGTTGAACAACCAGCTGCGCAACGCCTACTGGAGAACGCTGTGCGGCAGGGTGGTCCGACAGGAGCCGGACAGGGTGGTCCGACAGGAGCCGGGCAGAGAGGACCGACAGGAGCCGGACAGAGAGGACCGACAGGAGCCGGACAGGGTGGACCGACAGGAGCCGGACAGGGAGGACCGACAGGAGCCGGACAGAGAGGACCGACAGGAGCCAGACAGAGATGACCAACAGGAGCCGGACAGAGAGGACCGACAGGAGCCGGACAGGGTGGACCGACAGGAGCCGGACAGAGAGGACCGACAGGAGCCGGACAGGGTGGTCCGACAGGAGCCGGACAGAGAGGACCGACAGGAGCCGTACAGGGTGGTCCGACAGGAGCCGGACAGAGAGGACCGATAGGAGCCGGACAGGGAGGACCGACAGGAGCCGGACAGAGAGGACTGACAGGAGCCGGACAGGGTGGTCCGACAGGAGCCGGACAGAGAGGACCGACAGGAGCCGGACAGAGAGGACCGACAGGAGCCGTACAGAGAGGACCGACAGGAAATTGTGATGGGACATGGGACAATGATAAGGTGATGATTGTTAGGTGTGTACCGAAGCTTACAAACCGATTGAATATTGCGTATTGACGTCTTAAAGAAACCGTTCACGTCCAAGTCCAAATCAAGACATGACATATGTGGAACACTGTCGTTAATCGCAGAGAAGAGGCGGCAACTGAAGCCTTGCTGATGGTATAAGGACTCTATGAAAAGGTTTCCAGTGGTTTTCACACTATTGTAATCTCGAAAATAGCTGCCTGGGACAGCCGGTGGTGATTGCCCGGGGTCGATACTACCCACTACGTAGGTAGGAGAAACAGTGTATTGCACGGTGCTTTTTATGCTTCGGACCTTATTTCCAATTATGTTAGACCTTGTTCGACCCAGCCATTTGATATGTTGAATACCTGGTTGTCAAAACCCACCTAATTTCCAATAATTTCAAACAAAACGTGACATACATAATGTAAATTATTAAACTCATACCTAAACTCTGCTTGCCAACCTTCCCGTGACGTCACGCGCTAAAACTTGTCTCGAGGGGCACGAAAGTAGTCACACAAATAGATAATATGTTTATGGCTATAATAAATCAAACTGCAAACTTCTATCACATTTTAATACAAGAGATGATGCTCAAGATGAATGTGATATCAGCTCAACCTCGCGCATCAGGTTCATTCAAAACCTTCTTTTACGCATGAGATCGAGTCATTTACTTCAAAATAATGTTGACCAGGGGATAGTTGCAGTCGCTGCCGTGGCCAAAAATGGTCCCGGCGGACAAATACCTTCCATGGCTGCCAGCACACAGAGTTATGTTACTGTACCTCGTCGCCAGAATTACTGTACTGTCTTACAGTATATTAGCAAAAACAACAGGGTAAGAACGTGAGCCGATCCCAAGATTGACAAGTACTCTGAGCGGCCACACCGCCGCGCGCACCGAGCGCTCACAAAGGACTGGCGCGACCGCGCGCCCCGGGTCACGCGACACGTCCTACTCGCTGACCTCTCACTAGGTGGCAGCAGCGCTGCCGCGCCACAACACTACATTAACATACGCCATTGTATTTAGAATCATGTTAACAGACGCTATTATTGATAGCCCAAATGCATGTTTTGATCAGTGACCCCTGTAATGGTCATCTGAGGTCACAACGGGCGGAAGTCACCGATATGTTTGTCTCGTCAATGTACATAATTGCAATAAATATTGATATGTAACATGACCTTTTTAGGTCAACACGTGACCTTGATCTGGGGTCAAATTCTGAGGTTGACCTTCTAAGGTCACCATATATGCGTTTCGAATAGAGTTAATGGAGAGCCATGTTTCCGTATCTAACACTTGTTTAACTTTGATGACCCCCTGGAGTCTTAACCCTCGCACTACCGGGGGTCCGCGCCGAACACGACTGGCCGGGGGGGGGGGGGGGGTGATTTCCAGAGCCCAGTCACGTCACATTTTGCTGTGTTCAGGAGTGTTGGTGGTGGTTGGGGATGGGTGATGTAGTCTATGAAAATTTAACCCTATTTCTTGTCACTGTTTACGGGGGGTCGATTCGTCTCTTAAGTTTTCCGTATACAGTGCATTTAATACTGCCTAGAAACTGCCTAGCATTTAAACTGCATTTAAACTGCCTAGAACCGTCAAACTTGTTGATTTTCCCTATATCTCATTGCGCATTTTTCATTTCATTGCGTTTGCCCATTGCATTTCATTTCATTTCATTGCAATGGTGTTTTTACCATACATTATAGGCAGATCAGGGGCAGTTTTTTGGAGGGACATATTCGGGCATTTCGGACCAAAAGCCTGTACATGATTAATCACTCGTAGAGTTGGTTCTGAGCAAGATATACATCAAAATAGGTCTGTGAAGACAAGTTAATGTTTTTCCATTTAGCTATCTCGATTTATTGAAGTTTTCAGTTTCAGATACAATTTTGTTTTAAATTTTGGACATTTTGGAGACAAGTCTTCTTCAAAATCATAAACAATTGTCATAGTAACTTTGATCTTGACCTTGACCTGAGGTCAAATATTGGGATTGGTCACAACGACCCCTTTCCCACACACACACACACACACCAAGGCGAGGTTTAGCACATAGGAACGAGAACGTCTTTGCAATATAATTCAATTGAGAAAAATGGCCAATACTATTGCATAAATATCTGCGATTATGCCGCCGATTTTGTTAAGCTATATGAAACTCTGCTCCTATTTGCACTATGCTATAACAGAGCTCATTTCATTGAACTCCGTATGTTCTGTCAAACGCACCAGGAGCGAGGAGCTGCTCGTTACCGCCCGCGTTCACCCCTCTAAAATGGGATATCTTCAGGGCGGCGTTCGCGCTTCATCCTCATCACCTAATATTTATCAAACGTCAAACACCTAACGGCTGACGGCTTACAGCGGGACGGAAGGCCGGATGCAGCTCGACTTCTGCTAAACTCATCAGTCAGTAATGGACCGAACTGTACATGCCATACCGTGTTCTCAATTTTCCACTTTTTCAAGTGTGAATCCGCCAGTCGGAGTGCATCTGAGGGCAGCATGCCTTTTTGATCAATATTTACATCAATCGATTCTGGGTGACTAGCAAAAACATTGACGACGCAAATTATCCAGACCGTAAGGCATTACAGCGTTATACCAAAACTTTAATGATAACGCTCGTACTTATTATCATGCATGAATATTGGGTGGATGTTGGGCAGAAATAATACAACTTTTCACCTGTATCACTTTTATCGTTAAGCAGCCTCAGATTTTGACAGTGCTACATTACAATATAAAAATGTAAGTTTTGCATCCATCGCAAACATAACTGAGCTAGTATATTTTACCTCAAAGTAACATTTGTAACATCTTTTAACTATCATTAGGCAGTTGGCACTAACTTCATTCGTTAAAACGTCCTAAACCACAAAATTCCGTTGGAAGGGCCAACAACTTTGCACGTGCCGAGCATTGAACGCGGACCTATTCATTTACAATTCCTAAATACAAATTATATTACGGGAAATTTTCCTCGTCTCATAAGGCAAAAATATTGATTACTTACAAAATTGTTCCTATTCCACACTTCCAAAGTACCTAAATGCTGGGTTTACCTAATTCATGTTCCTGATGATAGTATGTATTACATTACGAGGGAGTATAAATATGCAGTTAATCGACGAGGCGAAGCCGAATCGATTAACGCATCCTTATACTCGCGAGTGGTGTAATTATTTTATTCCGCGCCGCCGGCCTATATCAAAAGCCACAGGAAGACTTCTCAGTCGCGGTTTATCAAATCGATAATCACCATATGTCGATTAAATTTCCAGTTATCTGACGGTCGATTAAAAGATTGCCTTAACAAGTGCTTCAATGGCAAAGACAGATATCGGCGTGGGATAATAATATTTACCGACACGTTAAATATGCATAATTTCATACCAGCATTAAATAGTAGTTAGTAGTAGTTTGGGAGCTGTAGTTTATGTGTAGCGTCATGTAATATAACAGCATTTCAGCGGCTCACCATCTGGATGGCACGACCAGGACCGGCCGGGCCGGGCCAATCTTGCCGGTGCCGTCGGTCCAAAATGCCCGAGACGAGACGGGCAGCGCGTCGGTAACGACGCTGTTTTATTGAGAGGTAGTGTTATTAATTGTCCCTCATTATGGAGGATACTGGACAGGCGCTTCAGAAGTGTGTCGTGGAGGCCAGTCGACAAAATGAGGCGTGTGACGGGTCAGTTCTGGACAATACACGCATAGTGCGTCGTGAACAGAGGTGCCTATACAATGTGTAGGGAAGATTCTTTGTAGACTAGATCGAATAAGCGTGTATTCACCCGTTGCTAAATGCTTGCTGGTACCTGTCTAGATCATCCTATACAACTTTATATCCGCACGACAAAATTGTGCCTTTCAATTTTAGTGCGCGACACGTCAGGGCTTTTTTAGACCTCTGAGCATGAGATGGTCAAAGGTAGGACACATGTTCTCAAGCTTCTTTTGCAAGGTTAAGGCAATGCAAAAGGCCACGTTGATGTGGATGTCTTTGTATGTCAAATAAATAAATAAATACAATATTTAGGTGATTTTACGGACGTATTGAAGACTTGAGATCAAAGACCAAGTTTAATTCAGATATAACTAAATTTTGTTTTGTGTGTTTGTGTCATACATTTACGGGGTGATTTTACCCAAGAACAGGGCTGGTAAAAACCGTTTCGGTGGCGCCCGACCAAATCTGGCCGTGACAAAGTGGCCCCGTGACCTGTGCAATGAAAACACATTTGTTTATGCTTACTGTCTAAAGGGGAAAATATGCGTTTTTCAAAAGACAAAACCAGCTGTTTTCCAATATAAAAAAGGAAATCATCAGGCACCGCTTCACCACAAAATATAGACAATTTAAATACAGAAGATGAAAATGAAGCATACGTATGACGCAATGTATGAACAGGTGCAAACGGAACAATGGCCGATCGAGAACGATGATTTCTGTCGGTTGGGGGAGGGGCAACACCCACCAAAGTTAAACAACATTCAGAAAACTCATCGGATTTCTTTTTCTGCATTGGCAGAAGGTTGCCTATACCCTCGCCAGTGTGAGGCAAAACTGATGCGTCACGGTGTAGAAGGGATGCAACCCCCTACCGACTTGCCCCTAATTAAACTAGAGCATCGATTTCAAAACAAGCTTGTTGCTTGTGACGAGAGAAAGCCAGTGATACCCAATTCTAAGGTCCTGAAAATAATCGTCAAAGATGCGTCCTAAACACACCTCGATGCCCCTTTGTTCGTTGCGTTGGAGGCGGCGGACTAGGACTTTAGTGACGTATTTCCTCAGGAACATCAAACATTTGAATAGCACGCGCATCAACCTTACTTTACCGACAAGGCGCAGTCTACAGAACGAAAAAGCCCATTTATCTTTTGAATTGTAGACGTGAAGTCGAGAATCCCCGTCAGAATCCTTCAGGTTTCTAGACATTTTTCTAGATTTCCAGGAAGTTAGAGAATTCCCATGGGCCAGAAAAAAAGTGTTTGTTAGTCACGCGGCCCACCATTATTTAGCAATGGACGAACGACTGAAGTCGTGTAGCCACACGATTAAACGTGAAATTTCTTAATATTTTAACGCAGTTTTGACGAAATGGGCCGGACCGGCCCACCGCCCGGCTGGCGGTGAAGATTTTATGTACACCTATTCTATGGGGGTTAGCCCAGGCATCTTGCAGTAATGAAGAAACGAACCAAAGCAAACAATTTAATAAAATATTCATATCAATTCTCCTAATCTCCTTGCATAATGGCTTATCTCAGTCAAAAGTAAACAAGTTGTTGTGCAGAATGGCCTTTCCGGCCCCGGAGCAAAGTTGAAAGAGTATTTTCTGGCGCCTGCTTTATGTATCACCATCGCACTTTTTACCAGCCCTGCCTAAGAATTACAGTGAAAATGTTTATTTTCATGTACTTGGTCATTTGAGGTCAAAATCAGGTCAAGGTCAGATTGTCACCAAAAGACTCACAGTGTCTGTCGCCTATGATAGACCATCAGTTATACGAATTTGGGAAAATTTGGCACCTTTCGGCCGAAAATCGCATGCAGTGACGTTAGCAATACGTCATTAAAAAACAAAAATGCTCAGGGACGACTTTTCTTTCATGCATTAATGTTCTTGATATCTTTATTTCGGCGTATAAACTATTGACTATGGGAAAAATTACATCAATTTTGAACTGTGCTAAGAGACCATTGACGACCTTCGAATGAAATCTAAGCGAAATCGGAGGGGTTGTGAATTCTTCGAACACCTAATTGCCAAATATCTGGCCAAACGTCAATCTTGAACTCTGGACGCTTAAAGGGCCATTGTCACCTTTTACAAAATGGGATGTGTGATAGAGCCAGTTTGTCCTGTTTAAACAGTACAGTCAGTTTTGAAATTTTGCCCTCAATCGTTTAAAATCTTGATTTCAGGATAGTTTTCTTCGGTCTTTTTCTTCAAAACATCGTACGAAGTTAGAAATAATTCCACCCGGAGTTAAGTAGTAGATGCGGAAAATGCACAGTAAACGATAATTTTGGAGTGTAGATGCGAAAAGACAAAATTTCAAATGAAGATTGCAAACGATTGAGAGCGAACTTTACAAAACGGACTGGAATGTTAGGATAGAAGAAACTGGCTGTATCGCATCCAATTTTAGTTTTTGGTGACCATGTCCCTTTAACTATATATAAGATGCATGGTAAGGAATACACGCATACATCACATTGACACAATCGATTTTGGTAGGCCATCAGCGAAACTTTTGGTGATATCGAATGGGCCTTCATTTTTTTTAACAGCTGCCGTATATCTGGTCAGACGTATTCACAGTGTAACCCATCGCAAACCATTTTTACAATTCATGTTAGGTCATTGACGACTTCTGTGCCAACTGTGAGCGAAAATGGATTGAAGGGGTTGTTACTTTTTAAAGCATTTGTCGACAATAGAGCTAATAACACTATATTGATCTTAAGACGCTTAATTAGCTAACGTGTCGCAGAATTTTGATGTGGGCGAGGATGGATAGTATGATAGTATCGCAAAAAAATTAATGTGAATGTTCATGAGGCCAGAGGCTACATGTGTGCAAAATTTGAGCGAAAAGGTGAAAAAGGAGACAAAGTTTAAGCTCTCCTATAATAGCACGATTATGTAGGAGCTGGACTGATCTGTGCGGTCCCGCAGAATAGGAAGCATTTTAATATTTCCCCATCGACTTACGTTGGTGAGGTCACGATATTGACCTGACCATAACTCACCGATGTCAAAATCAGAGATATAAGAGTTGTCAAGGACGTACACGTAGCAACGTCACGAAAAGTATGGGGGCCAGTGAAATTTGATATCGTCTTGAGAGAAACCTTATGCCCTTGACGGTATTACTTTGCCGTTTTGAACTTCTATCGTTCTATCGAGCTGTAACGATGTTAAATTTTCTTCAGTAAGGAAAAGGAATATACTTATCTACAATATGTTCAAAAAGTGAGGGGTCAGTGGACTCCCTGCCCCCCCCCCCGTTCCTACACCTATGAGAATTGTACTGTATATAACCGTATGAAATCCTATAATTTTCAAGTCTCGGGAACAAACACTGTGACTTTATCACGACCACAAACATTTCTGAAGGTAACGTCATTTGATGTGACATGGTATAACCGGAACTGAGACAAGCCTCAGTCAAAATTATCATACAACGCGGGTAATCGATGTCCAAATAGCTATATCAAAGCTGGTGCCGCCGTTGTTTTCCCATCATTCTCGAAAAACCTCATGGGGTGTCAAAAGTGACCCCCAGCAAGGCGAGTAATAGGGAAAGGATTAGCCATGTGTACGAGATTTGAGCGAAATCGAAGGTGTCGATTTGTACCCTGAATGCGATGTGGCCACCGGATGTTTATTTAGGATGTATGCAAAATCCATTTACAGGAATAAGGAGAATGTTGGCTACCTGTGTGCAAAATTTAAGCCAAGTCGAAGGTGTCGTCGATATTCAATCTATACTCAATGGGCTTTTGGAGGCCCAACGTTGGGATGCATCACAAATTCTCCTCGTGTGATGTCATTGAAGCCACCAGGCGATTGCACGAAATTGGAGTGAAATCAAAGTGATTGCGATTTTTAGAATAGGCATCACATGTATATCTGTATAATGTACATCAAACTGCGGCTGACACCACGCTAAACCTTGTATAACACTTGCTGAATGCTGAAGAAGACTCTCGACAAGAGAATTCATATTAATACAAAAGCAATGGTGTACTCTTTAAATGCATGTCAAAACGGGCCGTGATTAAAGAACGTTGACCGCACTCTGTTTTTTTTCTGACCACTGCAAATAAAGTTTTAATTTGCGTATTTATTTCTCCATTTTTGTTTGTCTGCGCCACTGAATATCAGGGGGATACTTTGATATTGGTGACCCCCTTGAAAATTCAAGGGGGGCGCGGTGTCCCCCCCCCGTTCCGCCACCTATGTGATGCCTGAGTGCAAACATAAATGACCTGTAATACGTACCTAATGGTAACCACCCGATAAAGTCGTGCTGTGGTATCATGCTTGTGGTACGTCCCCAGCACAGCGCTACCTCCCTGTTCCGAATCTGCGCGGACAACACGTCTTCCGCTTAGCAACACCTAAGGGGTCGAACCCCCTGGGGAAGGGGAAGGGTAAGGCGGGGAGAGGGATCAGCGGCGGCCGGTGAGTTTGCCAGACGGTGTGGCGCCGCACGGTTGGACGGATGAGGCGGATCTCTCGGATCTGGAAAATCCCATTGGCTTGAAACACTCCAGATCTTTGTGAGTGTTAAATTGTAACTGAAGTGTGCTGCAGAATGAGG
>JARFNZ010133194.1:0-11079 GCA_031763405.1 Balanus nubilus
TGTCGAGAATGCAATGCTTGATTTTAGCTTTTAATTAATATCTCGAAAACGACGCAGTGTGCATACCTGTGACTTTGTTACACAAGAGAGGGTAAGATAGCTAATTGCTATGCAAAATTGGAGATATCTATTTATATTAGTTAAGGCTACAGTGCCGGTGCCCGTCTTTACTACCCCAACCGTCATACCCCACTCTCCCCTAAATCTTCCGCGTGGGAGGCACTGAAGATCAAATGCTTCCAGGTGTCGCGTCGAAAATCTGTATTTAAGCCAGAAACTGCGTGAAAAAAATAAGCTGCGTTGGGTCTGTAAAACATCTGAACCAAGTGTTTGCGAAGTTAAGACTTCTTGAATTGTAGGGAATCAAGACAATGGTCTTGTTTGGTCCACTTCGGCGCACGTATAATGGACCAAACTGTTTACCTAAAACTCGAAACCATTGTTTCCAACACCACTGGAGCGAATGGCAACGGCATAGCATACCCTCAGATCTGTCAGACAGTTTCAGAGCTCATCTGCCACGATTTCAGCTTGATTCTCTTGAGTGGACCAGACTGTATCAAACTCATAACGACGCCGTTTATGATCACAACGTTTGAATGGTGGAGATATTGTCCAGATTTGGACACACAGTATCGAGGCATAAGCTCGTTTAGCGGCCTTGGGCGGTTTTCATCTATGGTCCATTTAAAACAGTCTAAATTGGATTAGGATCACTTAAAGTCTGTTTTTTTCTGAGCTGGAAGTCGACTTTGAAGTGTGTCTACTGTTTTGTATCGCCGAAAACATTTTTCCTACAATCAGTAGCTATTCTTTTCACGTTTGAATGCAATAATAGTCCTAGCTAAGCCTCAAATAATTGAATTTTCGCTTGAATTGTTTCAACATATTTCGGTATTGAAGCGACATTTTCTATTCTATGGTAAACAGACGAAAGAAGAAGTAATGTAATATGGCGCACGTAAGACATTTTATGACAGTGATTACGAACGGCAGTTGTAAACAAACAAACGAGGCAGAGCCGGGGCTCTGTTTGAATGATGCTATCAGCGTTCACGAGCTGTTTAATCGAAATGTGATTGATTGACGTTATCGGTACGTTGGTAAGTTTGCATCGAATTCTAGTTATGGAAGCGGGCTGGGGTAACACCGCTAACTTTTGTATTCCACGCCTATGCTGGGGTAAACGGAATTTCTCAGCGACTAGGGCTTTACTGGAGGAATGCAAGTATGACTTGATTCAGATAAATCTACCCTACAATTCGATGTCCATAACTCCATGTCGCCAATGTCAGTAGACACACTACCTTTAATCTCCATGGACAACTTTTCAGAATTTATTATACATTGGAAAATGTGTTAATTTTCCCCGATTTCAGGCGATTGGGGAAGGGCTTTTGCCCCGGCCAAACACCCTGATCCAGTGGTGAATGTTGAGGACCGGGATCCGCCTTCACATACATATTCTGTGAAAACATAAAATCTTGATTCTCCAACCGACCTTAGTATAGTCTTTTTTTAAAGACTCACGGTCCGAAGTAGGTTTTTTTGTAATGTCCCGTGCAAGCAATGTCCCTATCAAAAAATGACCAGTGACTTGAAATTGTAATCTAACTTACTATTGGAGATAAAGGAGATTCTTTGCGTAAGGCATTTCGGACCGTGCGCCTTTTGAAAATAAATGGACTATGTGGTTTAACTAGTCTCATCGAAAAGCGAGTGTGTCCTTTAATCCTTATGCTGTGGTGCATGTGAAATAAGTGCATTGTATGGTGTCACAAGTGTAGCCAGACCGTAAGTGTATCCAGTTTAGGTAGTCCCAAGAAAGGTATCTTCAAAATATCCTTAGCGGTATTTCGCCGGCACAGAAAAATAATCAAGTGGTATCGCTGTATTTAAATATTCCTACATATAAATATAAACATACATATTAGTTATTCTTATGATATAGGCATATTTGGTTGTAGTGATATAGCTACTTCACCAAATATCTATAGACTACTTCTCACGCTTACAAATCAAATCCACATAATACTTTTACTTTCGACGCCACTTGCTGCTACTGGCCGCAGCAGCAGTCCACGGTCAGGGATCCTTCGCTTGTCGCCAGCCCGCATCCCTCGATCCCGCGAGGTCACGTGACCTACACGCCCTAGCGCCCGAGGCGCCACGGTCGGCTGCACCGGTCACCGAGAATGGTTCGAGAGAAGGCGATGGTCGATGTCATAACAGAAACCTACTGCATATAAGTCTGCATTCAAGAAGTACGTATCGATTAAGAATTTACCCTACATCAGCCGTTTAATCAAGACGATGTTACGTGTCGGGGACAGACAGTGGAGCAGATGGTGACATTCTTCGTGCTTTTGAAGAAAGGAAACGGAAGAGCTTTGGCTGGAAATGCATCATTTCGTGGTACTATCAGCGTGTTAACGGTGGCTACTTTGCAATCGCGTGATTTACGCGGCTAATCGTGCTGTGTATGAGTCACGCAGACGCCACAGCAAGATACACAAAGCCGAATGTAATGTGACCGCAATTTAATCAAAACGGCAGCTCACGATGAAGTGATGAATGTCGCGACAGATGTAACATCTCTCGACGCCATTGTCACCGCGGCGGTTGGGACTCCCGAACACGATCTGTCACGTAATTACACCTCCGTGAAGTAACATACCACATCATTTGCTCCACCCTCGGAGCTCTCACGCGTTCCTGAGCAAGTTCCTGAGTGGCTCATGCTCAAAGTGATGGCTCATGTCAGTTGCGGTAAACGAGCACGCCAATTTTTTCTCCATTTTTCTCGTCTTTCTCCTTGGGTCGGAAATTTGAGCCACTGAACGTGCCTCACCGCTCGGACGGCTGGCTCACTCACACAAGCAGCTGCGGCCAGATCCTCGGCTCGATAACGGCGGAAACAAAAGGTGTTAACGTCCCTGCAGATGGAGTACGGTCTGCAAACGGCGCTCTGCACAAACGGCGCAACAAGCCAACAACTGACACAACAATGCGATACGGGCCGGGCCGGATCGGCAGCGGCCGTCGAAGGCGAAGATCCAGCGCCGACCGACACCGGCGGAGCAGTGTCAAATGAACCCGAAGACGTCGTTAATGAAGTGTAATAAGCGAAACATTTGTTTTCTTGCGCAAGTTTTTGTACCGGCCATTGTAAGAGTCCTGGTTACGCGCTGTGCCAGCTCTCGACGAGCCAGTTTTCGTTTTGATAACTTAATACACAGTGCTAGTTATACGCAGTGCTGCAGCATCAACTGGTAGACGCGAATGAGATGTTGTGAAATAATCAAATTAAATTGCTATTATCTTGTGATGCTGATGTCGAGCAACAAGTTAGCTCATCATCCAGCAACGTAAGGGGATTAAGACGGATCAGTAACAGGGAGATGTTGACGGTCTCAATCATGCAAGTATCCCAGTAAAACTGAATCTCTAAATGGAAGGATGTTGCAAGTCAAGTAAAATATAACCACATAAGTTTAAAACCAATTCTTCTCACGCGGTTTAAACCTTTATTTTTTCAACCGCGTAACACGATGTTGTTCGATGTTGTTCTTTTCAGCGTATTACTTCTTGATGTTAGCAAGTAAATGTCTCTATATCCATGGTACTTATTGGTGAAAACAATTCATTATTCCGCTCAGTAAGGAGATGCCTTAGTGGAACTGGCTCATACTTCTAGATTGTACTATTCATCGGAACTAAATATTGGTGACATAATTCCTCACTTGCAATTCATAGAACTATGAATTGTAAATGAAGAATCATATTTATATTTTATTGGTCCCGTTGTGGCTCCATTACCTATAGCCATTTTGTTTACATTGTTCCGTATCTGTAGTTAATTTAGTTTAATATTTAAGTACTGAGCATAAATGAGACGGAGCATCAAAATTTAACGTTACAAAATCTCCAAGTTGTAAATTATTCTTAAAGGCTTGAAGAAGATGTGATGATAACGTTTTGCTCATGAACTGCGGAACTTTGTATCAGTGGACATTGGTTATTTACGTCATTTTGTATTAAAGTGTTCTTGTTATAAACTTCTCAAATATCATTTTGATATCTCTACCAATTGTGGACATATTTTCTACCGTCCAATTGCAACCGTTTAGGTGGCTGGCGCCACGGCTATAGGCCGTTCATTTTGAAAAGGCAAACGGTCAAAAGAGCCTTCCGCAAAGAATCTCTGATACTTCCAATGTTAAAGGACTGAAATTTAGCATCGTGGGTACTTCGGTCGGGGCATCTATATTATACACACTTGCTAAAATTTTGAAAATGCACTTTGGACCGTTCACCTTTTGAAAATAAGCAGACTAGTGTGTCTGAGACGGTGCCGTCCCCGTTCTCACAGCGCTGATCACTACAACTGTACCGATGACTCGATAGTCAGCGCCACCCTGTCCGATCCCGGCGAACAACTTCCTGTTGCTCTGTAATGACTGCAGAGACACCTTATGAGTGTCGTAACCGCCCGGAGATACAAGGCGAGGCAGAGGACAATGAAAGTGATGGTGAAGTGTCCAATATTGTGCCGGATGGGTCAAAAGACGTTCCGAACTTTAGGTTTGTATTAGAGAGAGTTGAGTAAAGATTGTAATTTTAAATTTCGTACCCCCATTGATTGGTTTTGCTATTAGTGTTGAAAATTGTAAGTATCTACTTTCACTCATTTTGATTTTATCAATTCTGAAACAAAAGAAGACCAAAATAATTTTTCCTCACCGAGTTCTACAAATTCCTTGAGTTCGTGAGTAATCGCATTCCCTTAGAACGTACTACAGCGTTCAGTCGTCAATTCCACCGCATCATGCTTCACCAGATAGTGTTCAATCACTGCCTCCCAGGTATCCGCCTATCATATTCCTTAAGTCCTTCAGTGAGTCAAACTTCCGACGGTACGGCAACTGCCTCCGATAGGACGTTACAGACGCAGTGGTCCATGGGGTCAAAGTTCAATGCGATCGGCGATCATTCATCACCGTCGATGGAGGAAGGCTGTTCCCCCGGGAACCCTGGGATCATCTGCTCCTACAGAAAACAAATATTTATTTTACTGTAGGATGAAATAATTTTAGTACAGCTTCGCATTGCAGGCAGCAGCTGCTACCCTAGGAATGAGTTGTAAGCCATCAAATCTATCTTTGCCGCCTGGGTCTCTACAGAAGGCCATGTTAATGATGGATCTCAGACGGCGACTTCCAGTTTAAGTTCGCTTGATCCTGCGTCCGTTCTATAGCTCTTTGACGAACCGATTGGTTTGGTTTAATGAATTGCACGTGGCAAAGCGTGTTAAAAAAACCGGCATGAAAATATATATAATTTGTATATGGAATTTTACATATGGAGACGTAAGGAAAATGAAACAAACTAAATCACGTTTTCTTCACAGCGTAATATATTGCGGGCAAATCCACGGAATCGCATACAACTAATAGAAATAAGTTGTGATATTTTAACTGACCAATTTCAGGCTTCTCTGATCTGTATTTCAATGAAAAGCACAGCTTTGAAGTGCGGAACGTTTTATTGGCCCACCCAGTATGTCTTAACTCGGTATTGATCTAAAATGGAATGATGTGCTAAACATAATGCCTAAAAATCCTCAGAAATATCTCTTTATCAATTTATTTTGGTGCAAGACAGTGGGTATTAACAAACTAGCAGTACATATGCACGCGCATTTGTTAATGAAATAAATGCCTCGATAATAATATTAATGATACAAATTCAAACTAACAGCCTAACAGCCTACTTTCTCACAGCCTACTTTCGCAGCTAGATACCCGCAGAGCACGCCGAAGTCCTAGAGATGTCTGATGCCATATCGCTAACTTACTTGACAGGAAAAATACCCAAACATTTGTTATCCGACCAACCAAATGTCAATAGCCCATTTTGTATTGGTAATTATTTGGTACCCCAAAATTTGGGTTGCCGAATGACATCACTTAGCGTTTCAACTTCGCTCATAAGTCACATTAATGACAATAATAAAATGCATGCTGCTCAAATCAAACATCAATTTCGTATACACTCTAGTTAAAGCAGGTTCTTAATCAAGCCATTAGCATGTCTGCCACGATGAAGAAAATGGCTTCAATCAGCCGCCATTTTGTGTTTCTCATAATAAAAAGTCCTGAAACTTACAGCCACCAATGGACCGTGCTTCCTTGAAGCCTTGCCCAGCAACATAAAAGACCAGGCAAAGGTCCCACACGATGCGTCATCGGCGAATATCGTGACAGGAGGGCCATGTAATATCGCTGATTTTTAGTCTGCGCTATGCAATTGTACATGTCTTGCAGTTCTGCAGAGAGACACGCACACGCAGTGCCGCAGTGCAGCCATCCATGTCTGTGGTTGGCTGCTGCCGGACGCCATACAGCACAGTGACAGGCGACACGGCCATTACAGGGCACAGACAGGGTCCGCAACGACCACCCACCGAGCGGCGTGTATGGGTGAGCACTGCGTGCGGTGTGGACTGCGTGCAATCCACAGCAAGGCTGAATGTGTCGCCGAGTAGACTCAACATCTGCGTAGTCACAGGCTGTCCAGTATCGCAGACTGTCCAGTCCAGAGACAGTGGTATTTATCATCTAAATTTGTAACTGCGATCAGGTCAACATTTAACAAATTTTGCTACCGAAAATTATCCAAAATAAACTAAATCCAGTTGTAAAAATGCAAAACAGGTTTCTATACAGACACTTACGGTTTACACTGCCTGCTTAATTACTATACATCCGTTTCGGCCGCAGGACAGCACTGCGTCAGAAACGACACCGGGGTACTCACGCTGGGTATGGTGTCGTTGGAGCAGACGCCTTCGGAGAGCAGCCGGTCTCGGATCTCCCATGCGAAGATGCTCGGACACTCGCGTTTGTAATCGGCCACCTTGTTGACGACGAGCGGGGTGGCGACGCGCGGCTTGGAGCCACCGATGGCGCGCGGCTTGATGGAGCCAGTCTCATAGTACCTGGTGGGATGGAGCGAAGGGTTATTGACGCAGAGGAGGCTGGATAGAAAGTTGGGCTGAGTATAGAAGTTAGTCGGTGTTTTCTATTTCATTGTGAACTTCATGTGTTTAATCAGGCTCCTAGATACTTATTATTAGAAATAAGAGTGTCGTTCGAATGGTAGTCCTGAGTTGTACGTTTTACCCAAAGAGCCAAAGTGTCTGGCATTTATGCTTGTTTTGTAAGACACAAGTGTAAGCTCTCAGGTAGCCATGGGCTGGAGTTCATTTAAAAGGTGCTGTCAAAATTCGTCATTTGCCTTTCCATCCGTCCGTCAGTCCGTCTATCATGACACCCACCAGTACAGCCACGCTCATACTCGTATATTGTCACTTTTCTGCATACAAACTCGAGCGTACGCAACACGCACCGTACGTATACGCATACCGCGCGAGAAATTATAAAAAATGTGCCACTGAGCAGATGATTAATCATCCCAACTAATGCATGCAGCTTGGACTTCACTTGAGTGTATCACCTCGGGCCTTACAACTTGGGCAGCCGAAAGATCTTCCAACTAAGGGGTTCCAAACAGTAATTTGAAGGTTAAGAGAGGTGCCATGGAAAACAAAGCTAAACGAAACTCATTCGACCGCGAAACCCAGTATGAAGTGGGTGCCGAACCGGGGGTACTTACGAAGAGTTAAAATAGACAATGGTTTTTCACAAAGCATAAAAAAAGACTGAGCACATAAAGAGTGTGCCAAGCTACTCCCTGTAGTATCTCGTCCATCTCAATGTTTGGCGTAGAGCTCTGCAGTTAGTTGCATGCAAAATTGCGTTACTTTTGGTTGCGTCATGTAACCCCTCTGTTTCGTTCTTTGTTGCGAGGCACTTAGCACATTTGAACGGGCAATTGAACTCAAGGTGAGTCTTAAAAAAACAAATATCGCATTACGTGACGAGTGCATTCCAATCAGATAACAATAATTAGCACTTGTCTGAAACCTAATCAGATCAGATATGTGGCTTTTCGAAATAACATGACTATGTTCGATGAAAATGTGCTTTGAATAATTACCTTCATAAAACCTTGGATCAAACACCAATCACGCAAAACATTATCTAACTCATCATGATAAACATCGCTTTTATCTTAAATTGACACGGCTCAAAAAAATAAGTTCGTGTAATGTCTCTATTTTATGTAATCTATCCAGCTAATATCCGGTCTCGAGCATAACACAACTAAAATAGACCAGAACATCCTGCCTTCAGTTTCCAATCCCTCCTCAGTATGGGTTTTTGTCACACAGACAATATCAAAGCGTGAGAGTGTCCCTCGCACTATTGAGCAGATTAACAATATTTCAGTGAAGCGCTATACGGAAAGACACCAATCCACAGCTTGGAGACCTGGGCTGCTGGCCCACCCCAGTCTCAAGCTGGCGCGACGGTAGCATCTCCACTGCAGTAGTCCCCGTATTCACTCCGATTTACTCCGCATCTCCGCGATTCGGACCGTGTACTTCTCTGTTCGAGCCCAGCGTCGTGTGGATGCATTCCCAGCGCGCTGAATGTTCAGGGCCTTGAATGAGGGTCGGATGAGGCTCAAAGGGGCCGCTGCCGCCCAAGGCCGCCGGAAGAGCGACTCCGCAAGTAAACAATAAACAATGCCGACTGGTAGCTTCCCGGACGCAGGGATACGGCTGCCAGACGAAGGAATTTGTATCGGAGCTGTCGCGGAGGAAGGCATGCGTGCCGAATTCGCCGCAACGGACAGCTCTGTGCTGAGTTTGTCTATGCCAGCCAGTCTGAGGATGTTGTTCTCAATCGTTCCGTGGATACTAAATACACGTGTGCCACCAGCTTCTTGCAGACTTGCAGGGAAACGTTGTTACGAAACTATTGATAACCCTTGCTAATTGATCTGTAGTTTCTGTTGAGCAGAAAAGGCTCTAATGATGTGAGTATTCTTCAATCGATCTGGATTGAGTTATTAGCGGTGCTGGGTAAGTACCTAACTGGAAAGATATCAGTGACAACAAATGCACTAACTGCGATGAAGAAGATGCGCATTGTGCTGAGACGCTCGAGATAGGTATGCATACCTATTGTTACATCATGACTTCCCAAGAAGAATCCCGTCACGACTTATGTCTAGGTGCTTGAGTGAGTTCTGCCAGCCCAAATAGTAAATGTTTTCAATGTCCTCAAGTATTTTCTTAGAAAACAAATTCATACGTTTCTCTAGGAATACTTGAAAACAAAACTTTTGCCTATCTCTTGGAGTTACCTGGTGGGTTGTCACTGATTTTTTTTAGAGAGCCCTTTAGGCTAAAGAGAGCTTCTTGACATTCCCAGAGTTCTCAGAGAGGTTTCCAGCTACCTCTAAGAGAGCTATAGAAAGCCGCTGATTAGTTCCCGCAGCTTTGGAGAACTTCCCATTATTCCTGAAACCTTGAAGAGCTTTTCATCGTCTCCGAGAGCTCTTTAGAAGCTTCTTGCTATCTCCCGGGTCTCTGGAGCTTTTCACCATCTTCGGCAGCTCGGGAGAGCTTCTAAACAAGTGTCTGAGCTCTGGAGAGCTTCAGTTCTCTTCCGGAGCTCTGGAGAGCTTATCACTATCCCCTCGAGCCCTGAAGAGTGTCCCCCGCGGCCGTCGGAGCGCTGTGAGAAGAGTGACCCCGCTGGGCGGCCGGCAGGTGCCGCCGATAAGTGGTGGTTCAGTAACTCCAGCTGTCGGATCGGCGCCTCTCCGCGGGCCGTGGCCACGCTCCCACCCCTGCCCGACGGCCAGTTATAATCACTGAAAGCGAATCTGCAATTAGTCTGCGGGAGGCCGCCTCTGCGCGGGGATGGCGAACCTATGTCTCCGCCGACAGCGCTGCTGGGGACGATTCAGACCCCGCGCGCCGCCGCCCCCTGGCTGGAACCCTTACAACCCCCACAGGCACCCCGTCCCGCCCCCTGGGCGAACCCCTGCGGCCTCCCACCCGCCTCCCGATCGCCCCCCCAGCCGTCCCACGACCACCCCCGGCCTCCCCGCGGCCGCGACGACAAACTCCGTCGAATGCCTTCGGCGATTCAATAGCGACTGGTCGGAGGGCGATGGGAAGGCGGCGGAATTTGTTCCCGAGGGTCGTGCCGCGGCCTCAGACGGAGACTCATTAGTGAGAGACGGTGTTAACAAGGAGTGCGGTCTGCGGAAAATTGTGAACTGAACAGCCGAATCGGCCCCAGCCGAGCACCAGGTGCAGACGGAGGATGGAGGCGAGGCGCGGGGAGACGCACAAGCACAACGGGAGGTGGGCTGGGCTGTGCTTTCTGGCTGTGTTTTGCGGCCATGATCGATAGTAGTTGACGGCAGGTGGTCTATCCGTTATGATTTGAATAAGAGGATTGGGATCTACTCTTCAGCTAGATATTGCTAAGTGGACAGTCGTCTGTTTATAGATATTTGAATTTCATGTACAAGTGGTTATGCCAGTATTAAACGTTTATATAAGTGAGTGCATTATTATTGTATTGTTGCGAACTAACGTCCTTGCGCTGGTACCAGTGGCGGCGAACCGCAATTTCGGGTGGGGGGCAAACTTTTTTGTCAGTGACTTTCATGGGTCTTTGGTCCCTTTCAGCGGTGAAGAACCCTTTTATGTAAGTAAATAAGTGTTGCGTTACACTCATAGTGCCTAATCTCGTTTAGAAATTGCAGGTGATAACATGTGATGCGGATGGGAACGTTGACACAAAAGTGTGACTTTATTTACTGAGATATTGATATAATATTGTGATTACTGGGAAGACAATCTAAGTTTTAAAGCTCATTAAATTACCCTCGCTGTCTCCAAGCAGGCTTTTGCCTTTAGCAGTAGCAGGTGAAAGTGCAGCAGGTCTGGAAAAACTGTTTGGGTGTAATTTAAAAAGTATTTATAAAGTCGCTATATTTCATTCATATAGGTAACCTGGGCTGTTAAGCCATGCCACAGTTGCACCCGTGTTAAGGGTAGTGTGTCTACTGACATTGGCGATATGGAGTTATGGACATGGAATTGTAGGGCAGATTTTTCTGAATCAAGTCATACTTGCATTCCTCCAG
>JARFNZ010133205.1:0-11077 GCA_031763405.1 Balanus nubilus
GTGATGTGTATATCACAACGAGGGTAGTACAATGCTATAAATATGAAATGTCCAAACATTTTCATCCACATAGAGTGTGATTTTTTTTTATCAATAAACGTTACTTCATTTACGTAAATCAACTTTATTTTATATCATTCATTTACGATCACCCTGTATGTTATTCATCATGGCGTTTAACTTTCCAGAGGTTTTTAGAATCATTCTGTCAACAATTTTTTCCATTAGTTGATACATTTTAAGATTATTCTCACTGTTATTCTCGCGATTGTTTCAGTAACAAATTGGTACATGGCTCTGAGAGGTTTATCTTAGCGCTATTTACAGTATTATATCCACATTGGTGTTGCAGTCTCCCCAAGTTTTGCCGATATATTATGTTTTTGTTATTAGTTTCGGACACCAACAATGTCAACTGATTTGAATATCGGGAGCCAAGGACTTTTTTTTGCACGCAGTTATTTTTCCTCTTGGTTTGTCTTTATCCTAGACTACAATTGTATCTTTGGTATATGCACTATGCACTATGCAGGCTGTCCCCAGACAGATGTTTTCTTTCCACACGATGGGGTCTTCAGTTCGACTTCGAAGGTGCAGCAAGTGAAATATTCATGAAAAAATTGCCAGTAATACCTACTGTTTGTAGGCCCTTGTACATTGGAATATAGCAATACTTTCGGAAATTGACGATGCCCTTGCCTGTGAAGACTGCAACGCCAATGTGGATATAACAACGTAAAGTAACGTTTCAAAAGCGTATTTATCGCTTTTTGCCAGTTTATAAGTTTTTTTGACGGGGTGATTCTGAATAAATGAAAAAATGAAACACCCTAAATATCCCAGCGTGTCCATGATTTCGGCTTCATTTTTCTGCTTGAAGATATTTTACCGGTTATTTAATTAATTCTCATCACCTGCTAACTTAACATAGGTACATTTCATCTTTGACCCCCAACCGTAAGCCATGTGACACATATTATGGAAGACCATCCGAGCATGCTCCGCCCCTTCTAAAACGACCACTGTTCAGTTCACAATCACACACGATTATACAATAATCGTATATTCACAAGGATTTATATACGCTAAACATGCGCTAAACATGCTCTATATAGTCGCTCGTACCATAAAACTGATCTGGGCAGTTATCTTCACCCATTGAAAGACCATTATATATGAATAAATACAACATCGATCCTCGTTGAGGACTCACATAATTTGATAACTATACCTGCATGTGTCCCTGTGTCAGTCCATGCGCATTGGATGGAAATCGTCACCTACTCAACATTATCCCATCTGGTTCCATGTATCTCTGCGGTAATCTCTGAAGCAGAGTTATACTACTTATCCATTGAGTCAGACGGGTAACAGGTCAGGGATTCCGCCTGGCCGGCTACGGACAGCGGTACCGCATACAATTAGGCCAGCGGCGACCCATCTCATTGCCAACACCTCACAGCACACGGTCACCAGGCGTGCTTTGACGCACATAAAAACCAAGAGCCCGGAACACATTTACCCAGAGTCTGGAGTATTCTCATCGTACGTCCGGGGAAAACCGCAAAGTAGATCTCAGATACGGTAACACAGGCGGCGGAAGACAGGTGGGATTTCTGTCGCATACATTAACCGACCCGAGCACGCTTCGATCTTTGCTAACAACGTCGTCTATAATTTAATTAACGCCGTGATTCATCGGTTCATTACAGCACGTCAAAATGCAGTTGGACTCGACTCGCATGAAGAGACTGAAACCGACGCGGAAATGTGGTACAAGTCGACATGCGATTGACATAACACAACTATGAACGCTTTCTGGCCATTGTGTCTGCTTGCCATGCCACTGAATACTCGCTCGTAAAATTCATCAATCAAAACTCGTCAATTTACACACTTTGAAACAGTCATATCACTAGCACACAACGCACCGCTCGCGCCACTCCACAATAACCACCCAGTAGCATCATTCGTCCAATAATACATCATTAACCGGCCACACGTATCCTGATTTACTAGTGCGTTACCAGTCAGCGTGTACCACAGTTGTGAGTCACGCTCTGAGAGCGACGCTGTCAACACCAGTGACCATCAGTCACCCAGTCCGACCATCAGTCACTTGGTCACCCACCGCACCGCCGCGCCGCGTGTTCCGACCGTAAAGGCATCGGACCTGTCACCCATTCTCGCCCGGAATGTGTCGACTTGATACAGTACTGCGGGGTCGTCCCTGTCACAGATCCCCACTCAACACTGCGCGGCACGTGCGACAGGTCACTCGCACGCCGCGGTGTAGCGTGGAACATCGAATCTCTGGTGAAATCTGTTTGAGGAACTTTGAGTCAGGATTACGCAGCTCCTCGGCTCGGTTGAACACCCCGGGACGGAGTACGATCAAGCTCCGCCATCTCCCGGCAGCCAGGACCGTCACTGTGCTGATTACGCCACTAATGACGCCACTGATGACGCCGCTGATGACGCCGCTGATGACGCCGTCTATGACGTCGTTGATGAGGTCGCTGATGACGTCTCGGATGACGCCTGGTGGTGTCCGATGATGCCGCCAATGGCGTGCACGACGCCGTTCTCGGCCGAGATGTCCGGCACCAGCACAGTGATGCCGTCCACTGACAGAGTCCCTGAGGAGTGGCGCAAATATTGACAGATGTCAGGGAGGGGTGGTTACAAGGTTTAATGTCAGCGATACTGACCAAAGCCCAGAGTGACGTCTTTCTTAGCCCATATTTAGCGTCAGGAGGAAGAAAAGATAGTGAAGGACGGACCTATGCTGTATTTTGTACGTAAGGAAGGAAGTTGAAAACCATTCAATGAGGAATGCTGAAGAACCATGACTCGACATTTGACGGACATGTTATGGGGTTTCACGGCATCTTGTCGTAAAATATAACCCGTAACGGTTACCAGTTACAGCGTAACATAAATACCTAACTCACATATACTACAGCTACCCCACGATGAAGAAGTCACCGTCACTGTACCCGAGTTCTCGTGCCATTTTCAACTGACCTTGTTCTTCACTAACAGTGACCTGTGCGCCGCTCAGGGTGGTGAAATGACCCGTGTTCTTCAGACTGGCCGAGTACAGCGACCCGCCGATCACGTGACCCAGCAGGAGCTTCCGCAGCCCCCGTCGGTTACCGAGAAGCTGCCGCAGCTCTGCCTCAGGCACCGACGCGAACGCCGCGTTCGTCGGAGCCAGGATTGTGAGGAGGCCGGCTGTGGGATGAGATAAAACCGAGCTAAGGCAATTGGTCAAGTTTACATAAAATGCAATTTGATTTATATTAATTTTGTTGTATTTAAATCAGCCAAATTGCATCGAGCATAATTAAATTGAATATAAGAAGTTGAGATAAATTTAAATGAAAACATTTCAACACTATATGGTAATTCATTAGAAGGAAAACAGATTCGATTAGATTAAATGATGTCAATGACTTTAAACTAATTTGATGTTTATTATATTTAATGGGATTAAATAAATTACCGCAATTTTATATACAAATGAACTGGAACGCTTAGTCTTAGGTATTCGCTGAGATAATCTTAAGCAAACACATCACATTTTAAATAAATAAAATGGAATAAGATACACAAAATGAAATACCATTTAATGCCATGCATGCACGGAGTCTTACCTTGACGCTCCTGTAGCTGATCATACAGTCCTGCCAGCCGCAGCGTCTCCAGCAGAGCGGTGAACCTGCCCTGAGGGTCAGCCCTCAGGACACTGAGCACGTCCGGCCGCGGCGGAGCCAGCACGGCGGCCACCCAGAAGACGGCGCCGTTCTCCGCCAGCCGCGGGCCGGCCGTCAGCCTCGCGCCGTTCACAGTGGTGACGGTCCGCCGGCCCGGCTCCCCGCCGCTGGTGGTGGTGGTGGTGGTGGTGCTGGTGCCGCTGGAGCTGCTGTTGGTGCTTCTGGTGGTGGCACTCTTGCTGCCTTTTATTATGCTGCTGCCGGAGATGGTGTTGCTGCTGCTTGTGGTGGCGCTCGTATTACCGTTGGTGTTGTTGGTGTTGGTGTTGTTGGTGTTGGTGTTGTTGGTGTTGGTGTTGTTGGTGTTGGTGTTGTTGGTGTTGGTGTTGGTGTTGTTGGTGTTGGTGTTGTTGGTGTTGTTGGTATTGTTGGTGTTGTTGGTGTTGTTGGTGTTGTTGGTGTTATTGGTGTTGTTGGTGTTGTTGGTGTTGTTGGTGTTGGTGTTGGTGTTGTTGCTGGTGTTGTTGGTGTTGTTGGTGTTGTTGTTGGTGTTGTTGGTGGTGTTGGTGGTGGTGCTGGTGACGCGGTGCTGGTTGATCCTCAGTCGGCTGCCGGCCAGCGTCCGGCCCTGAAGGTTGTTTCCGAGGTCCTCCTCCAGAGTGAAGCCACGCATCATGTGGTACAGCAGCAGCTGCGGCATCAGTGGTATCATCATGTGGTACAGCAGCAGCTGCGGCATCAGCAGAGCCGGCGGGACAATAACGTCACTCAAGTATCGATTCACCATATAACTCGAACAACACATACGCCAAACACACCGAACGCTGTAAGTTACAACACGGCAGATAGGTAGAGAAGAAATGTTATCTGTTACCTTGACAAGGTTTGCTTTGCCCATTTTCTTCAGCATTCTCTGTGGTCCTCCGAGCCTCTTCACCAGGTCATCAATGGCTTCCTCAGTCGGGGCGAATAATGTGTACGGTCCTGAAATGTAGAAATGTTGATCCATTAGATTGGAATTATTTGCTCGTTTAAGATGGGTATGTAGGTACCGTTAAACCGGCCGCACACAAGCCATTCGGCACGCTATGCCGTGCGATATCGCCCGCGCTAGGCCGAAATACGCAAATAGTGACTCCGAACGCATTTTGTTTTGTCGAGAAGTTACGTTACAACAACGATATTTTGTTTTACGAGTGACGACATTCCTGCTATGTAGCTGCGATAAAATTGCGACGACCTCGCGCCCGAATGGTCCAGTATATGGCCGGTTTAAGTTTACTCTAATGACCCAGTGTGTGGCCGGTTTAAGTTTACTCTAATGGCCCAGTGTGTGGCTAGTTTAAGTTTACTCTAAGTTCATTCAGCCAGTTTGTACCAGTGTTTTTTATGTACATTAACATGATACACCGATTTAAGTGTGTTAGTCTCATCAGCCGTACGATCAAAACGATTAAGTAGAATACAGTTAATTGGTGAAGATCAAAACATGGTACTTATGAAAGATGACGAGCCCATATCTTGCACAGATAAGCGTCCTAAATTGCGCAGATATGAGTGGAAATTCTCACACAAATCATTTCATTTTTGTCACGTTACGTAACCTAACCATCGTAATAATGTTACCGGCGTTAAGTTATATAAACACAATTTGATTTATCATACGATCTTTTGAACGGTTGAGTTCCGATAATTGGAACAGGTTTTGTTACAAATTCAGTATAAGTATTTCAATATTTAGTGAACTGGCTTCATGAAACATCGATTGTTAAATGTTGGGTCGTTATGCAAATATTCAACCTCAATATCCATTCATTCTAGAATAATGACGCCCTATCAGCATTAATCACACCCTCGAAAAGAGCGATTTCAAGTCACGACTCATACTATTGCAAAATAAGAGCTTTTTGTCAGGGTATGACCCTCGTGGCTCATGTGATGACCTGTGTGCAACAAACGTGAGCAACAAACATGGCTCAGTACACACCACTCGGGCTAAAACTCACATCGCCTACCACAGTACCTCGCATCGTCTGCCGCATTAAACAGGCAAAGTACCTCCAGACACGGCAGCTCCCGACCGTAAACACACCTGTCACGGCTGGCCGGCTCAGTGTGTCAGCCCGTCAATGCGGCCGATTGGCCCTGTGTGTCGGCTCGTCAATACGGCCGATTGGCCCTGTGTGTCAGCCCGTCAATACGGCCGGCTGACCCTGTGTGTCGGCCTGTCAATACGGCCGGCTGGCCCTGTGTGTCAGCCTGTCAATACGACCAACTGACCCTGTGTGTCAGCCCGTCAATGCGGCCGACCGGCTCAGTGTGTCGGCCCGTCAACATGGCTAGGTGGTCCTGTGTGCAGCCTGTCAAGATTAATCTGTCGTGTCAGTCTGTCAATACTGTCGGCCGCCTCAGCGTGTCAGTCTGTCAATACTGCCGGCCGGCCCAGCGTGTCAGTCTGTCAACACTGCCGGCCGGCCCAGCGTGTCAGTCTGTCAATACGACGGACCATGTCGGCCAGTCAGTCAACATGACTGACAATGCGACAACATGACAAAGCGCAGCGGTATACGACGCCCACGCCCACGGCCGACTGCTCTTGTGTTGGTCCGCCAATATACGGTGGGGCAGTACACAGAGCCGGCTGGTGACCCGTGATCCCTGACCGGCCGGTTCAGCCCGGGATGACACGGGATTCTTCACAACTGACTGCCCGCGTCTCTCTCCAGCCGTAAGCTCAGCTCACCGCTCAGGCCGACATAAACCCAAACGGCTCCTGGATATCTCTCCTCCTCCCGGTCCTCACTCAAACATGAGCTGACCTACTACTACACGAGTACGGACCCTGTCGGTAACCGCTCTTCTCAGTTCAGCCCCCTCAGTCCATCCTCAGTTCTCAGTTCTCACCCTCGCACCCAAGTACCGTCGCCCACATGTGGCCCTCACCTGTGTCAGCCAGCAAGGAGTCCAGCTCCGCCAGCTTCAGCAGCTGGATCAGGGTGGTGGCGTTGGCCTTCTGCAGCAGCTCCATGATGTTGCTGGCCGTCTGGTCGTCGGCGGGCGTGACGGACGGTGCCGCAGGGGGCGGTGTGGTGGTCGGAGAAGGGGGACGGGAAGTGGGCTGAGAGGGGAGAGGGAAGCTGGACTGGGAGGGGAGAGAGAAGCTGCGTTGGAGACGGACGGTGGTTGGCACGACCGGCTGGTCCTCGCCTAGTGACCTCCGCCGGTGGCTTGTTGCGGAGGGCACGACGTAGTTCCGCACTGGCGGAACTCGGATTGGCTTGTCCGCGGAGTTGGAGGCGATGCTGATCTTGAAGGGCACGCGTGTATTTACTGGCACGGAACTTCCCTGGTTACCTTGGTTATGCGAGGTCACGTATGAATAAACTGGTGCTACTTTGTGCCCTAAAGTTGTCTTTGATGTCTTCTTGGATGAACTTAGCTTAGTGTATCCGTGTACATGTAAGCTATGTATTGATTTAGGTGTAGGGAATGCCCCCTTTTTATGTTCATATTTCAGTGAATGGAGCTGTTCTTGCGTTGGAGGACTAATGTAGTGGTTCACATTTATATACACAGGCTTAAAGTCACCATACAGCGCTAATTGGTGCGGAGTTCCTTGACTCCTTGGTTTATCGTGTTTTGGTTTAATATTCAGTCTAGCAGGTTTAGGTGGATGGTAGATAGGACTTTGATGGTTTGTGACCGGCTTCGGAGGACCATACGATGTCGTCTGATGGCCGAACCCGAAGTTGGCAGCACCACTCCCCGCCCCCGGTGTAGGATGTCGTCCCCGACTGTACGAGCTGTGCACCTCTTCTGCATGTCCTACTCCCCATGTAAGCTCTGAAGCCACCGACGGCCCCTCTGATCCCGGCTCTGGAGTGCTCCGTATCACCAGACGGAGCGGTCGGCCAGAGTCCTCCAGTGGCCTGCCATGACCCTCCAGTGACCCCTCAGAAGACGTCTCGGCATGAGGAACGTACGGCGTCATCGGCGGTCTGGGTATCGGCCTGATGACGGGGTACGACAGCTGACCAGGAGGAATACCGAGAGGACTGTGGTGAGGACTCTGATGAAGACTGCCGTGAGGACTGCGGTAAGGACTATTATGATTGTCATGAGGACTGCGGTGAGGACTGTGATGAGAACTGCCATGGGGACTATAGCGAGGACTGTGATGAGAACTACCGTGGAGACTGCCGTGAGGACTGCGATGGGAACCCGTGGGAGGACTGTAGTGTTGACTCCCGTGAGGTCTCGTGTGGTGACCCGGCAGCGGCGGTCGGTACCTATCCTCGGGCTCACCGTGTACCTGGGACCGCAGGACGGTCAGAGGGGAGCGGTACCGAGATGGGAGGGGGTCCTCTGAGATGGCCACCCGCGGAGGGCCGTACCGGTACCGGTCAACGGGATGGATCTCCAGTCCCTCCTCCGAGGACGCCTCTCCTTCCTCCGAGGATGGGTGTCTGTCCTCCTCATATTCTAGGATCTCTTCCTTTGTGTGTTTTTCATCTCCGGCAGTTATTTCGTCTTCTGTGTGTATTTCGAGTCGAGATGTTGATGACGTTCCGTCCTCTGCGTATATTCCGGTATTTGTTATGGATGGTAATTCGTACTCCGAGTGTCTTTCGGACAGTGTTGTGGGCGAACTTTCTTCGTCAGTGTAAATTACAGACTGTGTTGTATACGATGACTTTTCCTCAGATAAAAAATCTGCTTGCGTTGTCGATGTCACTCTGGTCTCTGTGTATGTTTTGGTCTGTGTTGCAGGTGGTAGTTCGTTCATCGTGTATATCTCGGAATGAGGTTGGTACGACTTGTCATCTACTGTGTAGATTTTTGACTCTATTGTAGATGCTAATTCATCTGCCGGCTGGAGTTGCGTCTGTGCAGTGGACGAAGGCAAGCTTGTTGTTTTGAAGAGAGGAGGGGCGTTTTCCGTGTTTGGGGGGCTATCTTGTAGCGAGAGAGGAAACGGTGGCAACTCACCGACTCCGTGAGACCAGACCCAGGGCCTTACTGAAGCCCGTCTGCCCTCGGGTCTCTCAGGCCTCGTTATCTGCTGCCTTCTCTGGTCCTGTCCTGACCCTTGACCTGTGAGTTCCTCCTCCACCGATATTCCGTCTGCCTCGGATCCAGCCTGAGCCTCGAAGCTGACCTCTTGGCCATTTTGGACCGTGATATGGCCAGACTTGGTATCTTCCACGTAGTCTGGTAAGGAATCAGAAGGAACGTCGGCAGCGGCGAAGTCAGCAGCTGTGTCGTCTGCGTGTGCGGTCGCTGTGGTTGCTGTGTCTGAGGCAGCGGCAGCGGCAGCAGTAGCTGCTGCGGCGGCGGTGGTCGGAGCGTCCGTTTGCGGCTGCGTCACAGCGGCGTGCCGGCGGGATGTCACTGACCCAGCTGGGCTGCTCTCCGGCCGGCGGGATGTCACTGACCCAGCTGGGCTGCTCTCCGGCCGGCTGGAAGTGTGCCCGGTAATGGCTTCACGCAGCTGGCTCGTGGTCTCGGCGCCGGTGACATTCTCACGATGGTCGGAGCTGTGGTCTGTCGGGCTGCTCGGCAGATGGCTTCCCGGCAGGGACGACACGTCGATCGGGTAGTACACTTCTCTCTTGGCTGCTTTGACATTCTCTTCATCTGGTACGTCGCTGATTGGTATTTTGGTAGCAGGTGCAACAACTGAAAGAGATGCATCACCAGGTCGGACAGATCCTGTCGGGACGGTAGCGCTATCAAACCATTGGCTCCCGTCCTGAACGGAAGGCCCTCGCGCCTCAGGATCATATTCCAGGGCCCGATTGGTTGTAGTGTCGAGACCGGTAGTGTATGTGGCCTGTGCAGTTGTTACAGCAGCTGGTTTGTGGTCGCCAGATTGACCAGCAATATCACGAACCACAGAGAACTCAGCACGATCAGATTCGTTCACCGTCCGATATCTCGCCGCCGTTCTCTCTGAACTCAACTCAACATGATTCGGAGCTGTGCTATTATCCGCAAAGTTTTCCACTGAACCCGGCGAGGTGAGATCCTCCAGATCAGCCAAGACCTCAGTCTCGCCGGCGTTTTCCTGCGAGTCGTCTGGGCCGCCGTCTGGGAACGCGACACGCTCGGGAGGGGCGTGTGACGACGGCGGATTTGTCACAGATGCGGTCAGACCGCCTGCGAGGCGCGCCTGCTCTCCGGTGGGATCAGTGACGTCATCAGTAGCCGCTCGACCAATCACAGGCTCGGATCCGACGGGAGATGAGCCGTGTCTGACAGTATTCGCAGCCTCCTGGCCAATCATGTGTGGAGGGAGTCTCAGGCGGCCCCACGGAGCGTGGCTGCGTACATGACCGTCCACTGACCCACTGGCCTGGTGAAGTGGGTCAGGGGATTCTAGAGCCTCCGTTTTAGCCGGTGCGACTTGGTCAGATAGGTGGGCAAAGCCATTGTTAGCGCTTAGCCCACTTACAGAGTTATCGGGAGGTTTCCGGGCGTTAATCATGTCATGTTTTGAATTGTTAGGAGATTCCTCACGAGTATTCAGCTCAGTGTGGAAGAATTGGGATAGCCTTGTGTCGTGAGGCATTATCGCAAAAGCTTCTTCAGGAAGCGAGCTTTGATCAGCTTTTGCTACTTCTGCATTTGACGTGCGACGGAGGTCTTTTCCGATTTGTGGCAGAACATTGTCGAGCCGAATTTTTTCTAGAAGCTTTTCGTTTTCCTGATGCTTGCTGCTAAGTAGACTATGCTCCATACTAAGCGCGATTGGACTACTCTGAGCGACTTCACGGACAATATCCGATTCATCTTGTGCTGATCCTACAACAGCTTTTCGGGATACGATACGGTCACTCTGCTCCACGAAAACCAAATTTGACAAAATCTCGTCTTTGTCGCCGTCTAGAACATCCTGGCTGTTAACGATTCTCTCCCGGTCCATATCTGACTCTCTTGCCATATGTAACTGTCGTTTATTAAGTTGGTCCGACACTCCGCTATGATTCCTGTTCCCAGTCGCGGACTGCGGCTTCGACACCTGACTATAGATTGTATCGGTCTGGTTTTTCTGCTCCACCGTTCCGCTCCCCGTCCCTTTCCGATTAATGACATCACCTGTCTCAGATGGCTGACTTGATACATCCGACCGTGCCGGCGGTGACAGACCACGTGACCTGTCGTCCCCGCCGGCCGGCGAAGCGTCGGTGGCGACACTAGTACGATGTATGGTGATGAGTGGAGCGACAACCGAGCTCCCGTGTTCGCTCGACTGTGGCAGGTGAACGGTTTCCCTTTCATCGGAGCTGAGCGCAGCAGCAGCGGCGGCGGCGGCGGCGGCGACGGTGACGGGGGCGGCGGCGGGGTCGGCGGTGGCG
>JARFNZ010133227.1:0-11075 GCA_031763405.1 Balanus nubilus
GGGGGGGGGGGTGGGGGGAGGGAGTCGGGACTCCGGCCCAGCCGTGACTCTGGTGAGGCTGGTGGAAAAAATGCTATGCATCGCCGCATGAAAACCAGAAGTGAAAGAATAGATGGAAACTTGGCATGCAGTTGCGGAAACTTCTTGATAGAAGAGTTAGCAAGATACAATGCACAATGCATCAGGGCTTTTTCTATCGCAAGCATTCTTAGGTTGCAGGCCCGAGTACTTCCATCACCGACGATTTCCGTCTCCACATTGTGTTCGGCAGCGTTTATTCTAAACTTTCCGTAATCGTTTCGTGCGTTCTCGTCGGCATTTCCATCTTAGTATCCGACTGCCGTAACTCTGTTCCCATGACTCCCGGCGAAAACCAGCGTCGACGTGAAAACGTCGATGTCGAAAACCACGTGTTCAGAAACGGTGGCGGATGACTCAGAGGTGGACTGTCCCACGTCACATGCACTCGGGGATACCCGGGAGGGGACGGGGAGACGGGGAGGGAGGGGGTTAGGACGGGGGCAGGGTTGGTGTCGGAACGCTATCAGCCGCGACACCGCCTCCGTCTTGGCGGTACGTAGCTGGTTGCCGGTGTTAGCTTTTCGTGCGCCAATGCAGTCTCCTCGCGGTGCGGGGGATATTTTTCTAGTCCGAGTTGCAGTCACCGAAGACGCCCAGCTTTCACTGTCGATAGTTGCATGAACAGCGTTGCTTGGCGGTAGAGAAATCCTCTCAAGAATAGTTTACCCAACCATATGAATATTCACACGATACCCTGTAGCAATACAGCACTTCATATTTATACATCTGTGGCGAAAAAGCGGGACCAAAGTTTAGCTACGCTAGTAACTACGCTACTTTTTATATCGGCATCTTTTCGGGTGATCTCAGACGTAGCCTTCTGTTACATATTTTCACTCAAGTCTACATTTCAAGCAGATTGATGTGACAGTGGGAAACGATGACACGGCGCACATATGGGCCCCAGCAGAAGCGGAGTACCTACCACTGAAGGCTGCCTCCTGGCGCGGGAGGAGAGACCCATAAGTAAAGCTGGAAGGACAGCTGTGCCACGGATGGAGACACCAAGGATGTACCGAGGGACTGAAGAGGGGACAGTGTCCTCCGGGGTAATGACCTGAAGGACCCCCGAGGGAGGGAGGGATGGGAGCCGGGGGTGGGGGAGGCAGTGACCTCTGAGCCGGCCGGGAGGAGCCGCACAGGTGGAGGGCGGGTGCAGTGAAGCGACACCGGCCCGCCGCCCGGCGCCGGACGCCACGGGAACCCGGCATTCAAGCGTCCCACGACAGACTCGGTGCCCTCCTTGTTTAACGGCCTAAAGAAACTAATAACGCCGGTCACACTCTTACTGCGTTCGGCGACATGCGCCAGCACAGTGCACCTGGGCAGAGGTGGGATGTGACCGAACAGGTGGTGCGAATTATCAGATTGTGAGAACTGATTGATTTCTCTAGCAGCTGGTATACTGAGTGATCGGTAGGGTTTGTCTCCGTCGATGCGTGCATCCTCCAAGGTGTTGTGAGATTGCTGCCTCGGTGCACCGCGCTGGCGCATTCAAGTGTAGACCATCATTTTCCGTAGTCTTCGGGTTTAGTGGAATTTTGAATGGAAAGCTGTTCAGTAGCGTTAGTTTAGTACGAGCGTCCGGCGAGGCTGGTGGTGGTTTGTGCTGCGTGGACTTGGTGCTCCTTACACCTATACACGGTGATTGAAGCGTTTATCTCCTCACAAACAATTTCGTGGTGGTAGGTAAACCTCGCTGTTGCAGTGTTGGTGGCGCTTCAATCCTAATCTTCTTCGTTTGACCTTAAGACAAAGCATTAAATGCGCTGTAAAACTGTCTTGTTTTGACATTGAAAAAACATGTACACGCAGCTTTCCGTTGGCTCGGGAGATTAACCTAGGTCATAAACCTTCCCTCCCAGAGTCTAGAACGACTGGCTAGTGACCTCAATTAATCACTCGATAATAACGGTGACTCACATCACCAACGTCTTGAGGTCACAACCAGGAAATTTATGCCCTCCAACAGGAAATTCATGAAACGATACTGTTTCATTTTTCTGCCCCTTGAGACGGCACTGACGGCCGGTCTTACGGTAATCACCTGCTAAGCGGCGTCATCCTTTCCGTTGTCTTTGTGCAGCCCGGACCTGAAACCCGTCCTGGAGATAAAAATCTGCCGCCCGGTCATCCACCGCCCACGGTTGGCGATCAGCCTGGCACGAGACGACCACCAGGTTATAGCGCAAACACAGAGCTCCGAAACCGCCGCAGATCGCGCCGAAATTGGCAGATTGTCATAGCTAGCGTCAGTATTGTCACCGCAAGCGTCGGGAGTGTCGTAGCGCGCTAAAATCGCCTCATCTGGCATCAACTTTGGCGCAACTCGTGCGAACTCCAATAGAACGTGTCAGGATCCCTGTGGATTGTACCGTAACTGCCAAGCGTCGCAGCTCGGCTCCGACTACACCGGTAGCTGGGTTAGGATGCGGGCAGACAGGTGCGCTAGTGTCGGCCATCATTAATCGCGCCCCTATACGGGTGAAGCGACTCCCCCCCGCCCTTCCTTCCGCTACCGGCGCCACCGACACTGCAGCTTGTCACTTCTCTCTTGGTAACAAGAGTGTCTCTAGCAGTAACGCGGTGGGATCGTGCCACTTTAGTTTGGAGTGAATTAGTGGAGTGGATCAGCGGCAAGACATGCTCCTCAAGAGAGGCAGGAGCACTTATGATGTGTACAAGGTGAGTTTCGGAGCCCAAAGCCAGGTCCTTTGACATTGCACCAAGGCTGATTTCTGGCTGATTCCGCATGCATGAAAGGCTAAGTGGCGTCCTTGACGTTACGTGTGGATTTTGTGACCATGCGGTTTTCTTCGCTATTGCTCGACCGAAAAATAAGATTGGAGACAGCCATTACGGTACTTAAACTAGTATTCTGGTTAGCAAAATCAGCTTATGGGCCTTGGGTGATCAAGTATATAGCTCTTAATTCTTGCAAACGTATCATACTCTCTCAAGGCTCACGTTTCCACGAGAAACATATTACCTACAGCTTTGGAGACAGTTGCTATTAAATTGTATTGTATTGTATTGTATTGTATTGCTAGAGTCCGTCCACAAGTGGCTTTTCTGGACTCACATGAAATCACATAGGTACTACAAGATGCACGAGAAAAAGTCATACAACAACATGCATGTAGGGAGATAAGAATATACACTGCTGCATAAATAGTACTGTTACAAGTTCCAATGGAATGTCGTTATGGGATCCAAAATAAAAACAGGACACATGAAGTCGGTTTTGACACAAGAATGTTGTGATGATTTCAGGGAGCGATAGTCGGAAAAGGGAGGAATTCCGCTAGATGCTCGAGGATAAACAACTCAAGCTCACGTCCAATAATACATGCATGTTTCTCTTCATCAGGCTTGTTCCTTTCCGCAAATATTGCGAAATTTAAATATTAGCTGCCTTATAAGTAAGAGGACAGATTAATGTGGAATATTAATTTTAATTGGGATTAATTTTGTATTTGAACATTGGCCTCACGGATTTATTCTTCCTTATAAGGCTTTTTATTATTATCATTTACAAGTTAAATTTCTCAATATTTGCGGAAAAGAACAAGTCTTATGAAGAGAAACATGCATGTATTGTTGGTTGGACGTGAGCTTGAGTTGTTTCTCCTCGTACATCTAGTGGAATTCCTCCCTTTCCGACTATCACACCCTAAAATAATCACAACATTCTTGTCGATCTACCTTTCGAGTGACCTGCAAACATGCAAGAAACACATTTCAAAACCGTAAGTTGTTGATCAGTGTTCTCCATGAGCCCACCAACCTTCAGCCCGGCTCGGCCAGGGCCCATAAACACCAAGCCCATGCCCAGACCAAGTACATGGCCAAACCCATGATATTGAGGCCCGGACCAGCACAGCCTTAAGATTAAGCAATAAGCATGCCTTTATCCTGAAGAAGTTACAGATATTCTAGTTAAATTACTGCAAAATGAAACAAATATGAATACTGAACCATGATTTCAGATATGACTTCAGTGTGATCACGCGTAACGAAAGTCGTAATATAATATATCTTAGCTTTTACCTGAAATCGTAGTAAAATAAAGATTAACTTTGACCTGAAATGGTGTATATAATGTCACAATTTTCAGCCCAAGTCCATCCAGAGCACATTTATTTCCTCAAAGTTGAGGCCCAGCGGCCAGCTCAGGCCCAGACTAAGGCGAGCCCAGCCCATGACGAAGACTGCCGTTGATACGCCACTATTAAATTAAGTAAACGCAACTTCAAAGGGCATGCTATGCTTTGTTTAATGCTTAAGCCATCCGTTTTACAGCAACAACACCAGTCTGCGTCCTTAAGCTACCTCAACTCACTTTTATTGTCAGCACTTTCCAATCAACAGCGTTTACTGGTTTCTTTTTGCTTGTATTAGGGTGCTTATCAGATTGGCGATTACATATCAAGGAAGGAAGTTGCGATCACCGAATACCGCACCGCATTTCGCTGCCAAACCATATTCGGATCGCTATCAATGGGCATCTTCAGTGAAAACGTGAACCGATACGGTGACCTAAGCATCAGCCAGTAGTGATGTTATACGGTGCCGTTACCAGCTAACGTAGGCCCGGCTGGTCTCGAATGTGCGTCACGGCACGTCACATCAGCCGTGACGTGATACACTTCCTCTCCCACGTCCGCGGTCTCACGTCCATGGCACTGGCCTTGTCGCCTGCTAAAGTTTATGTGCTGACCGCACTCCCAGCAACAGATGCTACTGCAAAATCGCCGCTGGTTTCAAGGATATTCGGGTAATGTATTATCAGGCATTCGCTAATGAAGTGAGCACCGATGCTCGTTCAAATGTCAGTACAGGTTCAGCTCTATCGTGTCGTGTGAAGCAGACCTCTGCAGACGAGACCTTTGGGAGTCTATTGGGAAATTATCTATCTATGAACGATACCATGGATACCGTAGCAGCGTGCAGTTCACAGGCAAGCATGGTTCGGGGCACATCCGATGGCGTCGCAGGTTTTCCGCGAATGAGGGATTAACCGGAACATCTGTCCTTAAACGGAGTGGGAGCACGACTCGAGGAAGGTCGTTCCCGACCGGTCACCTTCTCTCGTGCCGTATGCAGACTAGAACCACAAAGCGTGAGCATCAGAACGTGTTCTTTGGTTAAAAACATGTGTAAATAGTCCTGTCTGCTGAACACTTTCCTCCTTGCTTGTACATATATCAACTTTTTGACGATGGTGGCCGGCACCGCTAGTCATGAAAGTTGGCCATTATACCAGTATATGGAGTAGCTGTTACCAAGCATGCAAAGTTCAGCTTTTTCTTCCGGGGAGCTTCTTCCGATGCAGTTGTCTCTCCCACATCATTCGTCTGCCAAACCGTCGAGCCACGGAAGGATGTGAAAGTCCGTGGAGTTCCGCGCGCCACATCGCCATATCCAGCCGCAGATCTTCTACAGGACGCATCACTCACCGTTGATGCCGCACTGCCGGTGAAATCGACCGGGATGGCCACACGCGTCCGGGGGAGAGCACCGCAAGCACCGAACACCATCGAGGACTACCAGAGTCCAGAGACCATTGGAGACTATCGACAACAATCGAAAATAATCAGGGGCTGCAGTAGCCTAAACGCAGCTAATAAAGAGCAGTCGATATCACCAGTGACTACAACAGGCTACGAGAAGCCATCACTGACCACATGAGACTACTCAATGGAGACTACCGAAATCCACGTGATACTTGTGGAGACCGCAGCCGCAGTGGAGCCTCGGGCCGGCGCGGCGTGGGCGGCCATCAGCCACCACGGGCCTGCCTGTGGGGCTCGGCCAGCTCGGCCAGCTCCCCGTCCGTAAGGCGTTGACCCCGGGCTGTATGACTGGCGGCCGGCGGCGGTGGTGGCGGTGGCAGCCGACGGCAGCTTGTTTGAGGGTGTTCTCACCATATCGGAGCGGCGGTCGGCGCGCCGCGCCGTGCCTGTCTTTGTCAAGCAGCGCCGGAGCGGAACCGACCGGCGGGGGACCAGCCCACCGTCTGGACATCCGCCTCGGAGGTGGGTGGCCGGTGTTCGCAGGCTCAGGTGCTTCACTGGACAGCTGGCCGTCCTTCCCCGCCGCACCTCCGCCTCCACACCCGCCCCCGCCCCCACTCCGCGCAGGAAGTGCTTCGCGGAATTAATGAGTCATCCAGTGACGTCACACCCTACGCACCCGAGCGATCCTTATGTGCAGCCTAGAGCTCTGTACTTAATCACACAGGTGTGCGATGTTTGGCAAGCAAACGATTTCGCCGTCTGCATTCTTTGCACTAGCGAGGCTCAAGCCCCGCCAATCCCCAAGCATGCCAGTTGCGCTCCGAGATTGCCACACGGCTGGAATGCGGGTTAGGTGTTGGAAGCGGGCAGGTGATGGTGCGGGAACAGACGGCGATGGGGGACCGGATGGCCCCGGTCCGGCGTCCGAGGCAGCTTTTTCTGCCCGTCCGAACCGCGGGGGTTGACCAAGGTCAGCGGACGGAATGGGACCAGATGAGGGTGACCAGACGCCAGACGGAACGGCCAGGCAGAGGGGACCGGACTGAGTGCACCAGATAGGTATAGAGGGAGCCAGACAGAGCGAGTCGGATAGAGTGGGGAGCCTGTCGGCATTGTCCGACCAGCCAGCGTTCGTCTTTGCGCTGTCAGCGAGGAGAAAAATGTGGTCGCTTTGGACACCGGACTATGACAAAGACATTGTGGTCAGTGGAATCTTTTAGAGCAGGACGTTGTTACAACCTACGCAGTACGCAAGCTTCATTTTTGTAGCGGCATAGCAGCACGTTTCATCGTACGTCATTTTCGTATATTTATCAAGGCTTGCTACATGCAGTTACATAATACACCAGAGCGCTACCACAATGCTCTTGAATTTGCTGTGGGTACACCATTGTTGGCACTCTTTGGAACAGATGCCATTATTGCGGCTGAAGAATTCCGGAGGTGCGTCTTAACCTTGATGCAACTCATCGATCTCCTTTCACCACCTGTCGTTGCCGTCTCCGTTATGGGGTGGGTCGCCCTCATTGTGAAGGTGAGGGGTAAACATCCGGCAATGGATCAGGCCTCACCAATATATGTTCACATCTCACGAATGCATCATGTGCAAAGAGAGAAGAAGCACGGCATATTACACAACGTTTTTCGCATCCCTCCCGTTCTCGTCTCATAACTGAGTATACTTTTTCGTTCAGTTATTTTTACTGTAGTATGGATGTTTCGACGCTCTTCGAAGACTCGCGGTGCCCGTACTCTGCGCGCCGTTTGATGCGCTGTTCGTGAACCATTAACAATGCATTATGTAGGCACTACACAATTCTCTCTACTGCCGATGACGTCACACTAATATACCGCATCTCCGGTGTACCAAGCCGTGAACAGCTGCAGAAATACGCTCCCCGCGCACACTGCCGAAGTCACGAGGCGTATCGTGTCGTGGTTTTCCTCACGCCAGCTGCGCCGTCAGTGGGCACGAACCGTGGTCTAACATGCACGGTGTTCGGCGAGTGTAACTCTTTCACGCTCCGTGAAGGTCAGCGGACGGCCGTTCCGGTTTGTGACGTCACTGGTGCCCGCCCGGGGCGGTTTTATCTCGGATGACGATCGGTAGCCTCGCCGACAGCGGCCGCCGCGACCTCGCAGACGGGCCGCGCATACTGAACTGACCCAGTCCGAGTTTAGGTTGGTCCGTCTGGTTAGGGTATTAGAGCCAGTCGACCAGACACAATAAACGACGAGGACTGGGAGGTTATGGGGTGCAATTTACACGAGCAATTATCAAGTTGCAGGAAGCTCCTTGATAACACGTGACTTATGAACAGCATGAAATTAAAGTAGGTAAATTATATTTCCCTTCGTCACTATTACTTCCCATGGTATACCCCTATCATAAATTCTGCGTTGACAAATTAAATGCTTGAATATAAAAAAAATCCGAGTTTGTTCGCAACAATGCACGGATCACTACTCGCAGCTGCACATGATAAATGTTCCAATTTGGCTGCCGAGTGGTTTGCACAGGTGGCCCCGATTTCAGGTTACAATGCTGAACAGACCCTGCTGCATGCAGTCCGAGCCCACCGACCAGAATTGCAGTTCCAGTTCAATAGATCGTTTTTCCTCCAGCCTAACGCCTGACAGAATCAATGGCGGATCTTTTCGTTGTCATACAATGCCGAGGCCCGCCCGCCTCGTGCCGTGCTGGTCCTCTTTTGGCCGACTGCCAATCGGCCTTGTGTTGGCCCGAGCTACAGCTGATCACTGCTCGCGGCGCTCGAACACGGTGGCATGGTTTGTACGTCCATCATCGCATCTTGCCTATTCACGAGGCCTATGGGTTTACATAACACTCCGTCACGCTGATGTATGGTTTACAACGCACCTGGAAAACCACACCCAGAACAAGCACACAATAAAACTGACGCCAGACGGCGTTTTGGGACCGTAACGTTTGTGGTAATTAAACAGCAGGTGTGTTTAGAATGTCGTTTGTTGAGTCACACAATGCGGATAGCCAACAGTGGCTGCTGGGCGGTCCGTCCCGCTGTCACCCTGCCGAGACCGGCCGTCGCGGCTCGGGGACCCGGCGGTACTGTGCTCCGTCAACCGTGAAGCGCTATTTCCGCGGGCGATATCTGATCCGCCTTGACCCCGCCCGACCCCGCCTGACCCCGATTGACCCCGATCGGTCCCGTCTGACCGCATCTTATTCCGTCTGACCCCATCTGAGCTAGTCTGACCTCGTCTGACTGCGTCCGACTTCTCCTAACCCAGTCTGATGCCGCCTGACCCTGTCTGATCCTGTCTGACCCCGTCTGACCCCGTTTGACCCCGTCATGTCAACACGGCGCAATGCGCAGGTGTGTCGGGCGGCAACATACGGCCGGATTGCGACAGTCTGTTCAATTGAGTCACCCCTCTGGTCGTTAACATCTGTTTGCATGAGTCTGCCGCTGACTGGTTTGCTGGACGGTGCAGACTGCTTTCATTTTTGTTGGGTAATTGACCCGCTCCAGCGTCAGATGGGTGATATTAATCCCAGCAACACTTCGGGTGATATTATTACGGGTGGTATTTCCTGAACAGTTAAGTTAATTCACAACGTGAACGCTGCTCTTTTGATTCCAAGCGAAGAGCGTTAATACACAGAATGAGGAACTAATTAATGACACTTGTTCATGTTCTAGTTTTAGTGTGAGAATGCGGTCATATTGTGATAACAACTGACTTCATATAGATGAAAGACGAGCAACTTGGGAAGAGATAAGGACTGTGAATAACTAGAATAGACCATGAAAGATGAGAGACGACCTACAAACGATCCCAACGCCGAGTGATTCCAGCAGATGCGCGGAAAACCGTGGCCGACTCGTGCCTCGCTGCCATCTGATGACGAGCCCCGCCGATTTTCCGTCTTGACTAACGACATCGCATGTCAGCTTGTGCCGTGAATGGCTCTGTTTCCCCTCGTGACCAGGCGCGGCCGACGACTGCACCGTTCTGAAGGACATGTGCTCGGTGGCGTCGCCGCCCGGCCAGACGGTGGCCAGTGGCGTGTCGCGCGAGGTAGCAGGGCCCGGCTCGGCGGAGCGGTCCGCCCGGCGCGGCGCGGTACCGCTCGGTGCGGTGCCGCCCGCGAGGGATTGGAATGCCGGGCTCGCTAGTCGTCACGCGTGTTGGGTAACACTGGAACAAATGACGGGACTTGAGGTCCACTTTGGCCACTGAGGTGGGCTAGCAGACTGGGAACCCGACCGAGGCCAGGCCAGGAGCTATATTGGATTACCGGCACGCAACGTGTTTACCTGCAGTTTACGACGGTGATTTGTCCTTCTTTGAGATAAGGTAAACGGTTTACAGTGGTCAACACCTACTTGCGCTGAGAAGTAGGTGGAATGCCGGTCACACCTGTGTTAAACATGCCATTCACAAACAACTACAGCTATAGTTAAAAGGAATTGTGTCTACTGACATTAGCATGTGGATCGTGGAGGTTTTTACGCGATTTTAGGGCACTTTTATGCATAGAACAATTTCGACATTCCTTTCTCAAGAATTATTAATTCTACTTGCTGATTTATTCGAATTCCTCCACGACTGATCCGGACGCCCCAAAATTGTTTGTTTTCCTCCCGACAGCTATCATGTCTAAGAATGTTGATAACACTGAGCTGTCGACACAAATTTGCCAGCGTACCGTTAGTGTCAGCCAATCTGAACTCTGTAGAGAGTGGAGGTGGCCGACTCGCCCCCCCCCCCTCCCCACACACACCCTTCACCACCACCACTACTGGCGAAGACGTATAACAATTTCTTGACGAATAATAAATCTAAAGCTATGTAACTTTCACGTGATTATCTTCACAATGTTAATAACACATTTTGTTAAAAACCCTCGATCTTCCACCCTATGACGGTTATATGTCATGGTCATTGAATGACTTTTAACCCTATTCCCTGCGGGCGGCCAGAGAACCGATTCCCTGCGAGGGGGAGGGGCAGATTCTGCCCCCCCCCCAAAAAAAAGATCTCAAGATCTAACAGACCGATTTTGATAAAACAAACACCATTCAATGCGCCATTATGAGGTCTCCTCATGAAAGTAAAACAAAATCAGTTTTGGCCAAAAATAAGGGACTGGGGGGCCAAAAATAGGGAATTTTGGGGTATTTTTGAAACGCTATTGTACTCACGTTTTTGAACCTATCATCTTTCTACAAAAAACGGTTTTGAGCTTCTAACATATAGGTCTTTCAGGTATTAGAAGATAACTTTGAAAAAAAAATGAAAAATCATAGAAGTATGCAGGGATTTAAGAAATGGAGAATTTTGGGGGATTTTTTTTCGGGATTATCTGGGGATTTTCCCATCGAAATTTTGGGTTTGCTTAGCACGATACGATGTTATATCATGCTTGAATTGCTTAATATTCTGATATTAGAGGCCAGATTTGATATTGCGCATAGGCGGATCCAG
>JARFNZ010133238.1:0-11075 GCA_031763405.1 Balanus nubilus
ATGGTGGGGGAAGGGGGAGGGGCTAAGCGGGTGGGCTCGGGATGGGAGGGTGGGTTATGGTGGGGGAAGGGGGAGGTGCTAAGCGGGTGGGCTCGGGATGGGAGGGTGGGTTATGGTGGGGGAAGGGGGAGGGGCTAAACAGGTGGGCTCGGGATGGAAGAGTGATGGGAGTATTGGTGCAAAAAAGTAGCTATGAGTGGGTTTCGCTGTGGTAAAGGAGGGAGGAGTGTCTCCAAGCAGACGGTGGGTCGAGAGGGTCTGGGATGGGCAGCGATGCTGATATTCAAAATTAAAATTGTGCGCTGCTCAAGTGTAAGTTGATGTCCACGAATGGGCTGGTTTGCGCTCGGGCAGTAGCTGTGGAATGTGAGATTTAGAGGGAGGTAAGGACCTTTTTATTTTATAAACGCGAATTTCTTTAACTCCCTGTATGGTATAACAATATTGTAATATACATGTAAGAATTAAGGAACACATTTCCGTAAAAAGAAACTCGAAGTATCGAAAAGTAGAAAGCAAGTACTTGTTCGATTTTACGGTATTGCCCATTCGACCTTGGCTCATCCCTACAGCTACTGTTTTGGAGGGAGGATAACTGCCGCTTTTGATACTTATACGGTCGTTACCAAACAGACGGGCTGTTAAATGTACCGTGATAGAGAAGTTTGAAGGCATAAATGTCCCAAGCGCGCCAAAAAAGATGACAAAAGTGCTAATAAGCAATTACGAAATTTGAGTGCCTACCCGATTCACCTAAAAAAGTTACGAAATATTTACATCGAGCTCCAGGACCTGAAATATATTTACTGATAGAAAATGCAAAATTGCAATCATTCTGCGTTGATGTTTATACTATCATCTTTTGGTAGTTCTTGCGTTTCCAAACGTCATAAAATCAACCGTTTCTCAGTGCAGTCAGGCTACTGACAAATTTTGAAGTCTTGTCGCCTTGTAGCCTTGTAGCCTTGTAGCCTTGATTTTTGAACAAGGCTACTAACGGGTGGTCACTCGAAAATTAAATCCGGACAAAACTGATATGATTGTATATAGTCGTGATATCAGAGAATCAGAGTTTTGTTTCGAATGTCTGAAGAGTGGAGCGTCGCCGACCGTCAGTGCAAGGGTGACAGAGCACCCTTTCGGTCAGCATGGTGCACGAGCTGAGGGAGGTGCTGCATCATATTGTGGCACCTCTGAGTTAGGATATTCTATAACTTGGATATCCGGCGGATTATCTGCTCTTTGGCTGTGGCTGCCAAGCCTCCACGACACACCTGTTGCTTTTTAAGCCCCCCACATGACTTCCATATGTCACGTCTGGAGGACGAGTTGATCAGGTTGTCCTCCTTGCGGATATACAGTATATCAGCGTCTTTGGAAAGTTGGGCGGTTGTAGGGTCATAGTGGACTGTCGTAAGGCCTGGCGAAAAATATAAACATTGTTTTGCCATTATTTCTCCACTAGCTCGCCCTTGATAATTATTTCCAATGAAGTTTACCGTCCACTGCTCCCATTTGCCAAGGAGAAAAACAGACCTTGATATCTCCCTTGATATATCCCCTGACATATTCCTGGGACTTCTTGCGAGCCAGAGCATTCACCGCTTCGGAAAGTTATTTTTTTTACTTGAATTTGACATTTTCAGGTGCATCACTGTCAGATCCAGCGTAGAAGCCAGGGTTCCTTGACATTTCGGTCCCTGAATAGTGATTCGTCCATGATAATACCCAGCGTGCACTTCGCGTGCAATAAAATCATTTACGACTTGCGCAATCTTTCCCATGACTTGGTCTTCATTTTTTGCAGTACCTAATTTTTGTTATCCTCGACTAATATCAACAGGTTTGGGCACATACGTAGTATTTTGGCCAGTTTCATAATGGTATTACAATTATATTCCTATCAATCCTAGTATTGAATACAAGTTATTTTTAAATGTTTTCCCGATTTGAAGTCGTCACCCTTTAAATATTAAAAATGAGTGGACATTGGAATCATCTAATTAAAGATATCCATGTGAAATGCTGTTTTGAGAACATGACATGAGTTCGAAGAACGTGTATGATTTTGTTTACATCATTTGGATGCTTAAGGCGCATGATAGCACTGAAGTTGAAAATAGCCGGTATTTTGGTTGCGAAAGAATTTGGAAATTCATTGTTATATCGAAAATGTGAGAAACTCACAATTTACTTTTCCTCGTATTCCTGTTTCTTCTCTTAGCTCCATGTGTATGGTAAAAGGTTATTATTTCCCTTTAACTTGTTTCTTTTAAACATTTTTAGGCGTTGACCAATGACCATGATAGCAACAAATTTCGTTGTCACGGAATTAGCGCCGGCGTTGTTTCAAGATCGCTTATTCTGGGAAAAGGTTTTCGTTTTTTAATGGGCATATTTTTGTTCATAGACCACAGTTTAAGTCCGTTAATAGTACATAACGCCAATTATTTCCGCATACCGATGCACGACTAAGCCTTAGCACATGTAAACCGCAACAAACTGAACCGCGACAAAACTTGATCAAGATGTTTTCCTTGATAAAGCTGGTTTTCAAGCAGTGACCGTAGCGATGCGAATACGCGAATGCGTCGAAAGTTACATTTTTAATGTAGCTTTCGACGGGACGCTTTTTAACGAAAGCTGTATTTAATTGGTCCCAAACCAACAAGATCGAGAATAAAGCTTTTCAAATTTTGATTTGTTGATCGTAGGAATTTCCGAAAGGCGTCACTGAACCATACTGAACCATCTGATGATATTACAACTTTGTACGCACAGTTCTCAGCCGTTGCAGGAGCGACAAGCTCTAAACGCGCTGTCATCTGTCTCTCATAGTCTTTGCTTAAATTGTATTAATGACAGGCGACATTAATTTAATAGCCTGTGATATTGCCTACCATCTGTCAGTTTTGGAGGTCGATGTGACAGTTATCTCTGATTGAAGCGGCGGCGATTCATTGGAAATGTGCCGCTCCATAATATAGCTAATGCGGTTCCATAAATATATTTGACTAGGAGAGCTGTGTGGAGGACGCCTCTCGGTCAGCCCTGAACAATGGTGGGCCCCCTACAGCGGCAGCTGGAGGTTCCATTGAGGCCAGAGTGACGCAGGGACCTAGAGAAACTGCTGTATGCCTCTTTCAAGTCAGAATGTGAAAGAGGACACAGTGTGTGGAGACAATCATTTCCCCCCAGCCTTCATACAATATTACCTGACTAGTGCATCACAGAACCGTGTGACGTCACGATGAAGGACGGCGGCCACCTGGCTGTGAACTGGCTGGGACACGTCGGCCCCACAATGATGGCATCCTCTGCCGGGCGGGGGCGGGGGCGGGGGCGGTCGGTCAGCTGACCGGAGCGGTTACTGACGGCCACCACGTGCTCAGCCGGGCAGGGGGTGCCGCCCTGTAACACCCCCTCGACACCCACAGGTTCATCACTCTCCGCGCCGATGGTACGCAGAAGGCTTCGTTGTTGGGGCTCTCAGATTGCCAATCCAAACAATCATCATTATGGTTCGCATTTTGTCAGTGTTAAGTACAGAAGTTGGCGGTAGTGGGAGGTTAGGCGGGCTATGTGTCAGGTGTAAAAATGTCGAACTGGTAAATGTTTACGCCCACGTTTTCTCCTGTTTCCAGAACAAACGGAAGCGACAACAGGCGCAACAGGACGACAAGAAGTCCAAGAAATACAAGGAGTTCAAGTTTTAGAGCACGCGAGTCGTACTGTCGGTCTTATCGGGGAACACCGCCACCAGTAATATTCCGAAAACGTGTATCATCTGCGTACTCTGAGAGGACGACTTTCATCCAAGGCTGGTCGTTGATTCCTGTGCGCCATCGTGACTATTTCTCAATACATACTGCGTCAGAACTTCTCTGTAATATACATCAACAATATTGTCCGCGGTGTGGAACAAATGTATTTTTAAATTGCTTTTGCAAGCTGGTAAAAGCCATGTCTGCACTTTCTCGCTGTCTGAGATAGTGACGTCGCTTGTGTGAGGTAGTTTGAGGTAGGTACAGACTACAGACACTGTGCCAATTACCTGCCCAGGAATACTGCTGAGAATGCCTGTTTGTGTCATATTACACCATCACTTCAGATTGATAACAGGTCCCGTGATGGTGCGGTCTTCTGTCTTTTCGCTGGGACACCGACGGTCAGCCTCTTCTGGCTTCCATCCGTGGCAGAAGAGCGGGCGTGATACCTCCGAGAATGATGCACTATTGCGTGCAAGGTGCTCCCGCGGTACCGCCATAAAACTACATTGCCTCATTGTGTCTGCGTAATTACCGAGTCATGACTATAAAACCTGAGTCATCGTTAAATATCGTACTGGGTTTAGGGCATACGTGACATCCTTCTTTCCTGTTTCTTGCTTTTTCGTGGTGATTTGATCATGCCATGCCAGTTGTGCCTGCGATGATTTGCTTCTTGAGGTACGGTTGTGCGTGGCTGTAAGACAGTCGGAGATCATTTCACACAGTGTATTGGAATCGGACCACCGACCACATTTGCGTCATGAGAGCGGCCCGGCAGCGGACATAATATGACGGCTGCTTGTCAATCCAATGCCATAGATAGACGACATGATTCAGCGTCCGTGAATCCCCCAACGTCATGGATGGACCGTGACAGGACATCGTGGCCGATAGTCACTCCCCCCGTATGGATAGACTCAGTGCTCGGACAACAAACAAACAACCAACACACGGACACGCTGACTGCGGCGGCCCCGATGGTCGCCACCAGGGGCACTCCAACACGGACCAGTGTGGACACTCCACCCCCCCCCCTCTCCACCCCCCCTCCACCCCCGGGCCCTGTCCAGCCGACGCCGGTGGTCTCGGCGTCACAGCTGTGTAAAATCAGCAGGACGGCGCGGCCGCCACGGCCGACCCCTCCCACAACAAACACGGTCGGGCTGCGGCTGAGAGGCCCGCGACGAGCCAATGGTACGGGAGTGGATCGCTGAATCGTTGATGTAATATACTCTGACCAGCTGAGACTCGCTGAAGTGTCTGTCGGGACGCCGGGAGCGCCGGCGGCTGGCGAACAGTGGTGGTAATACCTAACCGGCCGTCAAACTCGCCAGCAAGGCGGCCGGCGGCGGCATGACTGACGTGCATGCACGATCGCCTCGGTGAAAATGTAAGCGGAAACGGGACTGCATCGCGACAGCATTGCAAGACAGGATTGACGGTCGTTGTGACCAAATATGGCTGCGTTACTGTCGACAGGTGGCAAATATGTGCCAATTAATTCATCATCACGACCCATGATACTCAACTTAGCATCAGCTGAGCTTAGTAATGTTTGGGGGCAGGATCCAAACGCAAATGGTACATATCAGCCTCAATATTGTTCCACATTATAGCGGCAGTGGAGGGATTTGACCGAGACAGAGGGTGTGTCTTGGCTTGTGATCGAGGGCAAATCCGTTAACGATCATGCAAACAACTGGACGACCTTTGACCGGTAGCACACCTCTGGCCTTGGATGCAGACTGCTGACACAAGGCGTTTAACGAAAGACACTCAGTAAATGCACTCTGATAACATGTTCCGTATTGACTAAACCGGCCGATCTCCTGAATTTGTATCCCGAGGAGATAAAAGCCAAGTCGACTGGGGGCCGAGCCCACGACTCGTCTCACACATCCCGTCTTTGATCGCAGCATATCACCGCTCAGCGCCTGAGTCTCCCATCGGCAGCCACTGTAGCCTCACTGCTCTTCCATGCGGGCCTCGCGGACGGCACCTCCACGCGGGGCGAACAGACGGCTCTTCCGCACTAGCCTGGTGGCGCGGCGCGCCGACCGCCGACCTGGCGGCGTTACGTGCCGGCCGGCCGGCCGGGCGGGGTGACCGTGTAGCCTGCCACTGCCAGCAGTAGCAGCAGCAGACCGAGGCTGGGCTGAGCCGCGCCGCCGCCGCTCCCCACTGGAATTGGGAGGGAGTGTCACACAGAGCCAGTGGCGGATACAGGTGGGGGGGAGGGGGTCGTGGACCGCAACAACGATTGAACGATCTGCTGAAATGCATTCTCTTATTTTGATAAGTTAAATTAAATCTGTAATAAAAGACTTTGTCCTTTAAGTTGAAACAGTACTTGATCCACAAGGAGGTACAAGTTTAATATTTTTTTTAGAATTTCAGTTGCAGACTTTCTGGTACATTCCTCTCAAACCAACTCTTCTCGTTTTAAATCCGCCAGTGCGCTGGGCGACAGCTGATCGGTGTACATATAACGGGTCAGCAGTCAAACGCTCGCCGCCGTGTTTATAAACGAATCACGTCAAGCTGACCGGCGGTCCGGGCGCAGTGTAAGGAAGCGCCTGTTGAAGCACACCCGCCGTACCACGTACCCCCGCACACCCGCCGTGCCACGTACCCTGGATTGACGCCATGTTGGTGTACAGCGGCTCCGTCAGACTACTGCTCTCACCCTCCCTCGCCTCCGACTCCGAGACGTTCCTGGAGACGGTGGCAGTGCAGGCGACCTTCACCGGTCCTTTGCTGAAGCACGGTATGAAGAACACAGGGGTCAGTGATATGAGGCGACTTCCTCGCCACCCGCTACGACCACATGGAGACAGAGTCGGCAGAAGTATGCCGAGAACGAGACACAACTTAGTCAATAAAAGACGAAACATAGGCTCAGTGACGCCTCATCCGCCTCTGCGGGAGCCGCCCTATGTGGCAGTTTGTCTGTCTGATTACTATGCCGGCCGGCGGCTGCTGCCCTGATCGGCTGGTTCACCTGAGCAGGGTGGGTCGGAGGTGCAGACTGAGGCCCAGCGTGGTCGTCTGCAGTCCCTGTCCGTCCGCCGCCGCCGGGTACGGGGTCAACAGGTCACCTTTGATCTGCCGGCACAGGCAACTCAGTCGTTACAGGCTGGTAAAGTCCCGGCCAGATATCAAGGGCACGTTTGCTGCAGAGCCGCCGACGCGTTAGCGTACTCGCTCGTGATGTAGGCCGAGCTGGCTCAGTTTGACAACGCCGCGGCCCGCTGGACTCACGCTCTCGCGGCGTCAGCCTCCAAATCCGCACCTCGGTTACAAAGTAACAGACGCCAAAAGCGTAGTTGTTAAAAGCTATGGTGCATTCTGGACAGGAATATACCTTGCCAGACCTTACAGTTGAAATGCAATCGACGTCCCGACGGTCGCTGTAGGTGCATAATCAGACAGTTTATACATCTCACCGGACATGTCAACCACTATTCAGATCTGACTGACCAGTCCATCTGTGGATCACGCTCACCATATATTTCCTCTGAACTCCACATCTACGCTTCTACACCCTCGCGTCCTCTGTTGAACACTCACCAGTCGTCCTTGCACGGACCAGAACAGCTGGGCGGCCGGGAAGGACTTGGCCGAGGTGCAGTTTAGCTCCAGGGTGTCGCCAGGTGCCCACCGACCCTCCTCGAATCCCGAGATCACGGGGTCAGACTCGGGCGGCTCTGGGGAGGGGGAGGGGAGAATCGCTTGGAACGGTGCGCGATGCTGCAATGCTGCACTTTGCATTCTGCTGGGCTGTGGTATCACGTATGACATGTCACGTGCTTAGCGGATTCAGTGCTTTTGTCTTCTGCACTTCAACCATGGATGAAGAGTACTCTTCATCCATGCTTCAACTGTCATTCAGAACATCCACGGGGCTTTGGTAGCAAACCACGTTAACGTTATTAGGTACGAGCAAACGCAAAGCGTGAAGCAAGTTATATGGGGATATAAGGGGAAAATCCAAGTATGAGCGGCCCGGCCCGACCCGGCCCATACCGACGCTTTTGAAAGGCTTATAGCTCCGCAAACGCACGTCCGATTGACAAGCGGTCTTCTTTGCTGAGTAGCCCCATCCCCCTACTATATGGCACTGGTCTCATATACAGCCCCACACCCTGTACATGAGGTCGGTGCCAAATCACGTTGGTAGTTCACCACGGTGCGTGGCGCGTGCCGCGTGAGGGCTGTCGGAAATAGTACCCTTACAAGGACTCTGCAACGGCTGTGCCAATTGTGTTCAAATATGGTATGTGGTTAGGACCCAATCAACTGCGACCTTCCCATAAGTCACGGGTGGGGTGCCTCTGCACGTGCGCACGTGCACATCTATATCTCAGTAATCGCTGGGTCGATTGTGTTCAAATTTGGTGTGTATTTAGGAGCCATTAGTTACAAGCCTTACACAATGCAGGGATGGGGTGCATCTGCACGCGCGCACGTGCACATCTTTTCTATATCTTGGGAACGGCTGGTACGATTGTGTTCGAATTTGGTGTGTGGTTAGAGACCCATTAGCTACGAGCTTAAGACAGGGATGGGGTGCCTCTGCACATCGTGTTTCTCTCGTCAAGGCGCATGGAAACATATAGGTACATGGTGACCTTGAAAAATAAATTTCAAAATTTGAACTCAGGTCAAGGTCACGTGATGACCAAGTAGGTCAAATTGTGTCATGTTGCATATGAGTCGATGCGTCTTGGACAGACGAACGCAATGTTGTCTCGCACGTTCCTATATCTACTCTATCAATAGTTATTGGCAAAACAAAACGCGAATGTGACCTAAGGTGACCTCAGATGACCTTTACGGGGGTCGCAAATCAAAAGTTGCACTAGAGTCATCAACAATTGGCAAATATGCCATGATCCTGAATAAATGAGACTAATCTGATTCCTATCTTTCACAAAGAGAGCATTTTAATATTTCCCCATTGACATAATGGAGAGGTCGAAAATCCGAAACATACGAATTGTAGGTATCTATACGCTCATGAAATACTCCACATTTTAAATCTCTCGGACAAACACTGTGGGCTGGGCACGACCGCACACATTTTTGGAGGTAAGGTTTCTGGATCAAGATCCCAAAACGGGAAAATTTGACCTATGATGACCTCTGGTGACCTCAATATTGACCTGAGCCAAAAATGACCCGAGTAACTTCGAATGACATTGTTGAGAGCTTCGATTGTTTTTTTCCGCGCCTTTCTATCTTTCTTAGTTAGCGAAGGTGGCTCAGAAGCCCACCAGGGCGCGGGTTAATACGTCATTATTTTTCTTATCACTCTGCGACTTCTTGCGCTGCTGATGTTGCAGTTTTGACTCTATTAAAGGAATATTTCCACCTTTCTCAAAACTTGATTAGTGATAGAGCAGACATCCGATCACATTCCTTAGAATTACCGGAGATCGTAAAAAGTGCACTATGTTATAAATACGGGTCAAGTCGACGCCAAATTCTTGTACGATGGTGGGATCCTATCGGCGGACGCGCGTGTCAAACTTCACGTTCCTAGCCGCCACCGATTTCAAGGTACTAATCGAAGTATGGTATGACACTTAAATATGTATTCAGCACCAGACGGCGGACTCCATCGCCACCCCCCCCCCCCTCGTTTTTGATGCATGTTTTTTAATGTCGCATTATACAGCATACAGTTCCATTGCATTGCTTATTATTGAAGTGTGGGGAATTTCCAGGTATGTTATTTCGTACCTTGTTCTTCCGTCGCCTGACGTGTTCATGTCATTTCGGTAAATTTATCAAGAAGTAGTTTTCCTTCATTGCTGTTGGACTTAAAGTTGGCACACAATTCATGTACTTATGATTTATTAAATTGGACTACAAATTTAGGTGCATCAGCATCATGAACCATGTTGGCGTGTTGTTGGCAGGGTCAATGCACAAAAGGAAATGTTGCAATCAATGTTATCAATGTTGCTTTGTACTAGCTCATTGGTATTTGTGTTTTTAGAATCCGGATCCACGGAAGATGCAGATCAATCTCACTGGATTTCTGAACGGCAAAAATGCTCGTGTTTTCCTTCACGAGCTTTGGGGACTTCTCAGCTCGGCCACAATGAATCCCAGTGGGATTCCTGACAGTTTCATTGAACAAAAGAAGGAAGAGATCAGACGTCGAAATGTAAGTTCCTTCCGTAATGACGGATCGCTTTTTGCGTGCTTCTGCTAGGTAAGAAAAACGTTTTTTAATGGATATTAATACTCCTTTTTAAAGTTTTTTTGAGTGATAAAGCCAGTTTTTTGTTCCATTTACCAGTCCAGTTCGTTTTAAAAAGTTCGCCTCAATCATGAATCCTCTTTATTTGAAGTCTGCTTTTTCTTTTAAAAAAACGTACGTAGTTAGGGAAAAGTGCCACCTAAGCCGAAAACAAACAAATATCATCTAACCGGGATTAAGGATGTAAATACGATAATGCTCGTAAGGACAATTTAGGAATGTCGATACGGAAAGCAAATATAAAAATGAAGATTGCAACTATTAAGGGCGAAATTTAAAACGGACTTAACTGCAAAAACAGAGGGAATTCGCTGTCACATATCAAATATAGTTTTTTTTTTGAGGGAGCATTCTTTTAACCCTCGCCGGTGCACCGTGTCTCAAGCCGGCTAGGAAGCGGTCATAATGTTTTTTGATGTCGACCCTCATATTTTTAAGTAAATAGGGTATCGATCGATAGATAATTGTCCCATGCATGCCAGGGTGATGTTCATTTGAACCGCAGTCACTTGGTTTGACCACAGCAACGGCTTAAAGTCGGCACTCCTCCCAATCTTGCATGGCCTACTGAAATTGACATTTCATTCCTCCGATTTCATCTGTCACTGCAGGTGTACTGTTTCGAATAAGAGTAGTTGTTTAGTTATCAAACGAATGCTAATGTTATGCCTCTTTGTCTCCGACAAATAATTGAAGGATACCTCTCATGACCCGGTGTTGCAGAGAGCAAATAAAAGGTAATGTTTGTTCGCATTTCCACTAAAACAAAATTGTTCACCTAGGCCGGCAAAGTTTGGCACTCATCGGCACTCTTAATGTCTGCAATGGGCCTGTAGCCCAGAGTTTCCTGCATCTGAGGTATCCATTTCGTCTACGTCTCCTTGCAACTTCGCTGTCCAGGTCGCATTAAAGGTGATCAGAGCACGGCTGTGCGGCCGCCGCCGAACCCGGTGCCACGCGGGTGGACGAGTACGGGCTCACGGTGGTGGCGATATAGTACAGTGTGTTGTCGGTTTGGGATGTATAAATCGAAT
>JARFNZ010133249.1:0-11075 GCA_031763405.1 Balanus nubilus
AAGGGTCTGCGGATTTACGCTAAACTTGTATGCTTGTAAATATGACAAACGTTTGTTGAAATGAGTTTACAGTGTACCTGACACGTTCATTTTTGTTTGGAGGCTTCAGCTCCAAAGGGGTAAAGGGAGATATTATACTTTAAAGCAAAACTGTATTTCGGTGCGGGGCAAAACAGTCAAAAATTGGCTAGCCTGAATCAAAGAAGTCATCAACTTCAGCGCGCGGATCGTGAGAGGTGCGTGCGGCGTCGGGAGGGGGTCGATCCGGCTCTGCAGCATCGCCATGGACTCGACCCAAGTGGAACAGCTGCTGAGTGAGAGCGACTTACCCAACGTGTATAAACTAAACGTCCTTCACAAGCTGTTAAGCTCTCTGTCCATTCACCGTATGTTTGTCCCTCAATCCGCGGTGTTTCACCCCGGACTATGCTTGCATTTTGCGTATCACTGAATTGGCACTGAAAGCCTTAGATTCACTCGTATGCTGCTCTTGCTCCGATGTTTTTGCATTTGCTGTATCACTCTTGTATTTGATCACCTCATGATTTTTTCCTTTAATATATTGTAGGTATGCCCCTGTGCTTGGATGCGTCCATAACCAACTATCCGTTTTATTCACCCTGATAAATGCTCTCTTTGCTGTTACTGTGTACTCGACGTTATTTAGTTCTGAAAAGCCATGTTGCATATATACATTACATAACCAACACAATACAATGCAATGCAATACAATTGGACTCCACCACCCAATGTCCCTTGATGAGAATCGCCAGGCACTAGTATTTGTCATAATCACACAATGGAAACTTCATGGTAATGAAGTTTCCATGATCATAGGCATGTGATCATCCTAATGATCGTAGGTAATGTGAATTATAATTTGGCATTGAGCACATATAAGAAACAAAGACGCAATAATGACATAACCAGGCTTACGTGTTATGCGGTGCCAGGCGAAGGCAGGATCACTGGTCAAGGAGGCGGACAATACCAACAGGGAAAGTTCAAACTGGGCCCCTCGAGCTTCGGTGGGCCCCCGAACCTTCGTAGGCCCCCTCAAACATTGGTGGATCCTTTTGAAGATCGGCTGTAAATGTTGGTCATAATAAACAGTTGGCTCAAAATATCCGTTCGTCATGTCAAAAGAACCTCTGAGACTGGAATGGAATTAGCCCTCCTCAAAGTAACCATTTTATTCATTTGGAGGTCAGTAGTAGTAGTAGGTCAGTAGTATTTATAAGGTTATCTGGGGGTCAGAACTTGCCTTTATGGAGGTCAAAGCGTGTCATGGTGGAGTCCAAAGTGCAGTATTGCTGGAGGCCAAAGTGGGCCATCTGGAGGTCCAAGTGAGGGCCCCTGTTTGCGAGATCCCCAGAGATCCATAACGCCTCTCGCTCCGCCCGTTTTGGATCCGCCACTGCGTAATGCACCCATCACCTCGCGACTTGTAAGGTAGACTGCGCCGCATAGCTCACGTGTTTTGCGGAGCAGTAACTATCATTTAACAGTAATAAATAGGATGAATATTTTCCTCCGGACATAGTGACATGCAGGTCCATGAAAATATGCGAAAAAACTAACCGAAACAGTACTCAAGTGAAATAATACCACAACTTGAAGTAGTTCGTAAATAATGCATTTACTAGGTAGTTGTTTAGTGCAGACAGGCCTTCGTGCGACTGAAACTAGACCAGCAGCATGACAGTTCCCTCCAGGGTGGTCTGTTTCTGCACAGGTCCGTAAAATGACCGGCAGGACCAGCAGCGACTGCCCGTGTCCGTCGTGTTGACCCCGTCTGTGTCTGTGCTCGTCTCCGCGTCTCGTGCTGGCCTCTCGGGCCGTGACCAAGCCAGTCCGGTGAGCCGGTGCGTGGCGGGTTTATTTGTGACTCGGCGGACCGTGACGTCGACCACCGACACCGCGGCGCTGCCGTGCACGGCGGCAATAAGGCGGACGAGCCATCGAAAAACCATCGGGAGTGCAGCTTTTTGCGTCTACACCAGCCGTGTCCGTCAACCCTGGAGGACGACTGGGTTAATTCACAGCCAATTCAGACAACCCAGCCTCGGCTAACTCAGCCAGTTCGTCGAACTCAGTCCCGGTCAACTTGGGTGGCCAGTTCGGCGGATCCATTCCATGTCAACTCAGCTCGTTCAGCCCGTGACCGAAGACGGTTCCGGTGTTCGGTTCGTGTTCGGACTGCCTGCTGTAGAGCCGGGGTCGTGTCACTGTTTGATAGTGGCTTCGGTGTGACGCGCTGCCCCACTGCGCGTCGCCGTCGCGCACCATTCGCGCTCCACTTCTGCCGCCCGTGTGTGTCACGCCTCGCTCCGGATCACACCGGGGTTCCGTGGGGTCACCAGCTGGGATCACACCGGGGCTCTGTGGGGTCAGCTGCCGGGATCACACCGGGGGTCCCGTGGGGTCACCAGCTGGGATCACACCAGGGGTCCCGTGGGATCACCAGCTGGGATCACACCAGGGGTCCCGTGGGGTCACCAGCTGGGATCACACCGGGGGTCCGTGGGGTCACCAGCTGGGATAACACCGGGTTCACGTGGGGTCACCAGCTGGGATCCCCCCGGGGTCCCGTGGGGTCACCAGCTGGGATCACACCGGGGGTCCGTGGGGTCATCATCCGGGATCACACCGGGGGTCCCGTGGGGTCACCAGCTGGGATCACATCGGGGGTCCCGTGGGGTCTTCATCCGGGATCACACCGGGGGTCTCGTGGGGTCACCAGCTGGGATCACATCGGGGGTCCCGTGGGGTCTTCATCCGGGATCACACCGGGGGTCCCGTGGGGTCACCAGCTGGGATCACACCGGGAGTCCCGTGGGGTCATCACCTGGGATCACACCGGGGCTTTGTGGGGTCACATAGCTGCCGGGATCACAGGGTGACCAGGTCACTGTGACATCTGTAAGATTCCTGGGTAACAAGTTCCAACAAGACCAAAACAAGCAAAAGCAGTGTTGGGTAGTCCCCCTCACATTTACATCATGAGCAAGTCAATGTACTATCCATCATTTACTAGTGCTTTTATCTAAAAAGCTTAGGGGATAGTACCACACCAAACGTCCATCCTTGCGACTTCCAGTAGAAAAGTGGCAAATAATTCAAGTAGAACGATTAGATGCGCCAGCATTGAAATAGAGTTTTGAGGTATTTAGACGTTGCAGTGAGTGGTTGTCATGACACAAACAAGGTCGCCACAAATTGCGTCATTTATGTAGAACTCGACGTAATCGCTTGCGTTTCTCACTCCACCATTATATCGCACTTCCGTCATTGATAACAACAACCGTCTAGCATATCCCATGTGGCTTTCAAACAGGCATAAACCACTTAGTGAGGGTCGGTTTTTTAGATTTGATGATACATCATGCTCAACCGCTTTACGCCTTTAGAAGTTTCAAATAAAAGTGCATTTGATTTTGGAACACTATTAACAAATGCAACCAAACACCGTTTAAAGTATCATTTGAGATGTAAAGTTAACATTCAGCATGTAATAGCATCGTTCAAAAAAAGAAAAGAAACTCATGATAATATTTATGGCGAAAATATTGCCATTTCCATATGAACGTGTCGTAGCTCAAGTCATATCCTTACTGCTTCTGGACTATGTAGATATACTAATATACCCGGTGCCCTGGCGGATGCCAGGGGGCATTAGGGGCAAACGCCCCCCCCCCCCCAGCCGCCTGAAATCTGCGGAAATTTGACAATTTTCTGTAGAAGGAAATCTAAGCAACTTCTATCAAGGAAAGTTTTATTGAAAACGTCTAGCAACGCATAAAGAGGCGAAATCCGATGATTTTCTGAACTTTGTGATACTTTTTTGGGGTATGCCTCCCCCCAACATCGCCAGAGACCGATGTTCTTGATTCGCGAGTGACCAGGTAATTGAGGGATAACGGGTATCAATAGCATTATAAATGTAACCTTAAATAACGCAAAAAGTTAATATATGATTATATAATCAAAAATATAAGCACACAAACCATAATATCGGATTGAAAGTTAACATTTCACGCTGCAAAGAGTTTTATTCAATTACCGATTTTGCAATAGTAGTGTTTTATAACATGCTTTTGTTCTGTGCTGGTTACGCGATATTAGGTTATGCCTACCATTAAATCCTCCGAAAATTTCCCACCGATGTGACAATGCTTGAAGTGATACACTGCATTTCGTGTCACAATCACTGTAGGCTAATTTGCACTACAGAGGCAGCCGACCGTCCGATACGGCTCGTGTTCGCGGCCGGCTGGTGGTTATACAGTGGGCAGTGTGCGCCCAACAGCCGGCGGTCTCGGCTCAGTAACCATGGTAACCACTAACCACGCTTTATGCGACCTCGTGTCTGTCCGTCATTCCTTGCGCAGCACGATTCGCGGTCATTACACCGCCTGATGACGCCGTCCTTCGTCCGAGTGACGTCCATGGCGCGCTGACGCACTTCCCCACCGTCCCTCCCCCGTCCCCCGCATTGCCCGCGGCAAGATTTGGTCCCCGCCACCAGCGGCGGCCGGATCCGGTCCCACCGCCAGCCAGCGGGCGGGGCGGGGCGGGGCGGGGCTAGATAGACAAAGGATGGCATCACAGCAGACGTGTGTATTCAACGTGGTCCAGAGCGACGCCAAATGAACGATGACAATGAGAATCGTTTCCGGTACGCGGAGGTCTAGAGCCGCTCACAGAGATCGCGCCCCACCACGGTGTGATACAAAAGCCGGATACAGACACTACGTGAGATAGTCCCTCCCGAGAGCCGGCCGTTGGCACCAAGGCTATAGGTATGTACATACATACGTACTTACAACTTCTCTTAACTCCTGCATGTTAACGCGACGCTGAAACATATCAGTCGTCTATGTACACAAACACAAGCACAAGCAGACAGTACACACATGGCATATCATCTTCACAACCAACACTTCGATAACGCTTACACCGCAACACTTCGCAGCGCAATGTCTTTGACGGGGCGCGCCCCCAGGATAGATAATAAAGATGCACCTAGCACGTGCCTTCCTACAAGAGACTGAACTCCAGTGAGATTCCGAGCGACTGGACGGGCACCTGGATCACCCCGTCCGCGCCACGCGCCGTCTTCTCCCGGCTCAGCGACTTGACGCAGACGTTGTTGAGCGGCTTCATCTTCTCAGTGTCCACGCTGACCTTGTAGCTGCTCTTCTTGAAGGAAGAGGGCGTGAGGCCGACCCGCGAGTCGCACAGCAGGTTGGCGCACTGGTAGGAGAACTCGGACTTGGACGGCAGCGAGCCCGTCACGCTGACCGGCGCCAGCTGCGCCAGCTTCTGCTGCAGACACGTCTCGGCCAGCTCAGGACAGTCGAACGAGTGGATCTTGTACGCCTGGTAGAAAAGGAAGCGCTGCAGCTTCTTGGAGGTGCCCGAGTAGGTCGGGTTGAGCACCATGATCTTAGTGCCGGTGCAGGAGTCGCCCTCGGCGCTGACGACGCGCACCTGCGTCAGCGGCGTGTTGACTACGGTGCCGATGTCGTTGGACTGCAGCGCCTTGAAGCACTCCTCTCCTTCCATCTTGTCGGCGTCGTACAGCAGGTAGTTGTAGTAGCCCAGCGCCAGCTCCTCCATGTTCGTGTGGCAGATGAGCCGCATGCACGAGTCCATCTCTCCCAGCCAGGTAGCGCCCAGCTTGTTGATGAGCTCCATCTTGGCCGGGTCGCCAACGCAGGAGCTGAGCACGGACACCACCAGGTCCCGTGCCAGCCGCAGCCGGGCGTACTGCGGCACGAAGCCGCTGGAGGCCGAGCGCGCCTGCGCCCCCGAGTACATGGTCAGGTGGGTGACGGCCGGACCGGGCGCGCCCGACCGGCTGTGAGGCTGCACGTGCATCACCGGCCGGGTCACCTGCAGGTCCGAGTCGCACAGGATGAACGCCTCCAGCGGCTGGATCGAGCTGCCTTTCAGCGCCGAGAGAAGCAGCAGCCGCTGCTTGGCCAGCCTTCTCGCCGAGCAGGACGAGTCGTAGAACACGAGGTGCAGGTCGCCGGCCGCGTAGAACGTCACCGGGAAGTTGGACTTGCGATAGGAGTCGCGCGAGGCGGCCACGTCCTTCAGGCACTTGGCGCCCTCCGGCGTGCGCTCGTCGACGTTGACGGAGGCGTAGGTGACGCCGCCGGTCGAGTGGACGGTCAGGATGTCGTCGGAGCAGAGCAGGGGTACGCAGGTCTGCGGCGCACTCAGCTGCCGGAGCCGGAGCACGTCCGTGGAGAGGCCGTTCCCCTCGACGTCCTCCAGCGGCCGTCGAACGAGGCACTCCATCAGGGAGAGCGGCTGGGCGCTGACCGCAGCCAGCAGCGCCGGCAAGAGCACCGCCTGAAACACAGAGACATATTGGGTCGGTTATCAGAATGCTGCTACATATAACACACAGCGGAGGGTAGAACCGTGAACGCCGATGATGCTGTATAGTAGCTCATAGACTAGTTCTGGGTTAATCTAAGGTCGCCCTGGATATCTCTGTGGGAGCCGAAGTGGTTATAATAGCATAATGGCGTTCTAAGTGGAGGCTGGTTGACGTGATCTACTTGGGAACAATGAACTCAGTCACGTCTCCGTCTCCGTCATGGGAATAGTTCTTTAACCTCCGCTCTCACCCCAGAGAGGGTGACGGCCTCAAGCCTGATCCAGTTCTGCGTCAAAGAGGCTCGCGCTGATAATCTCCTCACACACTCGGTCTGGGTATCAGCGCAGTCAGCGGTCAGCGTGACGGGGAGCCTCCTGGGGACAAAGGACCGGGAGCCTCGAAGGAGACCGTCGGCGCCATCTCTGCGGGATCGTTATCGGTCCGCTGACACCACCCCGGCCGGTGGGGAGGGGGGGGGGTGCCGCCTCTGAGCTGGTTCATCAGCCCACCCTGTGGAACAATCAGTTCGCCTCTGCATGGCACCATCATCAGGCCACCGACACACCCCGGACGGCGTCAGATCGCGTGCCGCGCCGGCGCCGTTCCGGGCGGTCAGTGACAGGTCGCCACCACATGCCACATCGCGTCACTTCCGCCGCACCCAGCGGCGCACATCCTGCCCTCGTGCCGTGATCGTCGCCGGGCGGCGGGCGGCGGCGCAGTGCGGCGTGAAGCGGCGGGATTTCTGTCTGGCTTGCACGGGCCGCCGCCGGGTTGCGTGTGTCGGTTCGATTAAGGTGGGGTGATGATGTGGTGAAACCACAGCAGGGCTTCTGGGCTCCAGGTGGAACCGAGAGGTGAGACGTTTTGTAACGTTATCTTGCAAAACGAACTGGCTAGTTCTAACGCTCCACGCCTGGCCATGGCTTATCAGACAACAGGTATGGTTTAACAGTGGGCGACGGACCATGACGTTACATGTCATAATAACGGCAATGTGGCCATTGCAGAAAGCCGACAGAATTGTTTTGAAATGTAATTTCCTGTCAGTTCACAATCCACGATCGCTTCCAACTGAACTTCTTCCCACTATTTCCGAACACATCTTACAAAGTTCCTACATACAGAGCAGCTGCGAACAAGACAGATCGTGAGATAGCCGCCTGAAGGATGGTGTTCGTGGGCGGAGTCGGCTGGTCAGTGGACTGTATCCCCGCACGCAGACTGTCCAGCTAAATCGTCCATCATCGGCTGCTCGGCTCTCCCAGGCCTGCGGCGGCCGGCCTTGGGTGTAACGCTGGCCGGCTGGCATGTGCCGCGGGAGGACCATTACCCGGTCATTGGCGGCCGGGCTGCGTCCTCGGGGGTCACTCGGCAGCCACAGACAGGTCGGAGGACGGGGCAACTGCAGTTGACAATGGAATATAGTCGGTAGGCTTGAGTGGGGGCGCACATAGGTCGAGGTGAGATTAACCCGGCATTGATCTGGTGCCCAGACGAACGCCATTGACCGCGAGGGGGGGGGGGGAATTTCCCCCTCATTATTTTCAAAACCAATAATTGCAGAGCGACGCGCAATGCGACATTCGAAAGCTCTCAACGAGATGCAACTAGAGAACACAATACATTTTCGAAATAAGATCACGCGTCAGGTCAGGGTCAGGTCAAAGTTCAAAATCGGGTATTCCCACGTTACGGGTCGCAGAGACCGCAAAACACGCAGCTCTAGGCCTAAACCACATAAAAATACTCCCAGATGTATGATAAAGGTACTGCATAAGTATCAGTCTCAAATTATTGGTAGTATGAGACTAATACTAAGGAATACTAAGGAAGGGTCAAGGTCAAGGTCAGGTCACAAAAGGTCACTTTAAGCAAAAGTGATATGTGATTAATGCGACACGTGTTCATGGGCTATTTTAGACATATAATTCAATGGTAACGGTTATTTATGTTACCATCTGAATCCATTCAAGTGAAGATAGTGACGAGGTCAGGTCAACGGCAAGTCAATGAGGTCAAATTTTACATGGTAAAGTTGAACAAAAGATGCATGTTAATAGACAATTTTCCCAGAAATCCATTGCTGTCATTTTTGCGTACGTGGTCTAGAAACGCCAAAAATGAATAAAAAAATAACGTCATAACGGGCGGATACTTAACGAGCCGTTTAGCGTTCAAATATTAAGATATTGCTTTACCATTTAGTTTGTGTGTTGCCAACACCAAGTTCAATTATTTGTATTCCAGTTTCTTGAATACTTTCAATATTTTTTATTTGGTGAACACAAATATCGGAAAAAAACTTTGTCTTATTTCTGGGTGTCAAACACCATTTTGTAGAACTCCTCATTTCACGTCTTTAACGTTTTTTTATTTACGTTTTGCTTTAAAACTCTATTTTTGATAAACCTATAATTATCTAACACCTTCGGCTAAAAATTGCGTGGTGTGACGTCACCAAATTGGTCATATCTCAAACAATATTCGTCGAAATTGGTCATTTTTTAAACAGTGTGAAAATGATGCACAAGAAGCTATGCGAAGTTTCACGACGATGGCTCCATTAGTTTTTAGCTCTATTTTCCCTCCATTCGTTTTATCGCGAATATTTGTCAGAGGGGGGGGGGGCTAATTTCCGTCGCCCGTCAATGGCGGGTTAAGGATGCCATGGTATACCTACCTCACCCGTATGCACGCGACGTAGCGTGGTCTGTTTTGGTTACCTTCCGTGGTTAGGATGGTAAGAGTCCATCCCGGTAACGGTCGTAACCGTACCAGGTTACTGGTCGTTACTTGCGGACAGGAACATTGTGACTGACGCCACACCGTTACATTTAACAGTGTATCCGGGAACAAAAAGGCGCCTTTAACATCTGGTCACGTAGGGTGCATCTCAGTGCTTATAGCCATTCCGCTTTTTCCTGACGTTCGGAAAGAGTCTGCCAATGGGGTCATTGCGGTCAAGTGAATGAGCCCAAAGCCATTACCTCCCTGCCAATCCACTCCTTTAACAGTCTGGGATATCACGCATTGGAACGAAGGAGAAGTATTTATAGCCTTTTAGCCATTCAATTTCACCGGAGAAAGTTTAGAGAGTAAAAAGAAGACCGAATCGCTCGACACTGCTGAACGTGAAAGGGTTTGCGAATTGTTCCACTTTTTACTCCGGCGGCTGCTTACTGTAGCGAGATATCTCACCCAGTAACACGAAACTGACCCGACGCGACCGGCATGCATTGACACACATATGTCCTTTCAGAAAACGACGTGGTTCGAAAACGTTTCCAAGTAAATTTGTGTATGCAATTTGTTGTTCGCATGTTGGTTGAAATGTATGTACTTACATACACATTGAACATACACATTGAAATGTATGTACTTGCATTTGCTTGTCTGCCCAAGGAGCTACAATTTGTCTCACAACGGCAGCTAATGCGCCACAAAGGCGTCATAGTTGACAGAATGATGATAGATGGAGCAGCTGACATTGAGGTGAGTTAAACTGTGTAGTGTGTTACGCAAGGCTGGACGGTCTCGCATTGTTGGTGAGGCGTTATGAAATGCTGCGGTCTGTGGGCTGGAGCGAAATTTATTCAAGGTTCAATGTCAATTTTACACCTTTGGTGGATGGGCAATCTTAAAGCATCCGAGGTTTCATAAGTACCCGAAGGTTTGGGATTTCAGTGAAACGTTTCATTACTGTCAGTTGGATGAAATGACAAGGGCAATTATGAGAGCAGTGTCAGTAGTACAGGACGTCTGAGAATATTAAACGATATCTTTTCAAATTATCCACTCAATATCTCAATCTTGAGATATTAAATATCTCACTCAATCCACTCAAATTATCCTCTCAAATGCATACTGTGACTGCACAAACGCACATATTGATAGGTATCTACACTCAAATAATAAACATCCAGAATATCCATCGTCGGCTTCATTTCCGCTCTCTCCTCCAATTGATCTTACCTGTAACGAACTTTGGTCGGGTCGGGTGCCAGATGACCTGGTCTGACCTCAGATGAGGATAACGTGATTGAGCACGAGTAGGATATTCTATTCTCTAACACGTCATTGACTGGGGGAAGTGCCTCTTGTCGAATATTTTAAATAACGCAAAACCGGATGGCTCTTACTACGCATAACTTGGCATAACTTCCCGTGCATCAATTTGACATCTTCTGGGAGAAAAATGAAGCAGTTTGTCCAATTTTATATTTAAATATATCGATTTTTGTGACGTCATAATATGCCAATTTTGGCCGAGAAGAGTTAACACGCGCCGTGGAGGAGGTCTGAAAAATAAGCGCCCTGGAGGGGAGGACGGATTCCACCCCCCTCCCTCCCTAAGGTATCAGCTCCTATGAACGAAATAACGAAAGTTGGGGGTAGGTGTGGGCGGTGGGGAACTCTATTGTGTGCAAATTTCATGAACCTAGGTCAATATCTTCAAGGTCAAATGAAGTCAAATGAGGTCAAATTTCCCATATTGGGACATTTTCCAGACAATTCGCATTATCTCAAAAACTATTATAGCTAGAAGAAATCCGCAAACGGCATTCGAAAGCCCTTGAAACGCTCTTTCATAAGTGTGGCATCAGATTTGACCTCAGGTCAATAGTTTAGGCTCCAGAGGTCATCAAACTTGAAAAACCTGTTTTTTCTACGAAAT
>JARFNZ010133260.1:0-11074 GCA_031763405.1 Balanus nubilus
TTTGATATTGCGCATAGGCGGATCCAGGTATGTCGCACGGGGGGCACGACCAGACCGCACTAGTGAATATCGCCTCCTATTTTGTGTACCTGAGTACGCCTCTGCCAAAAACATGTGCAGTCGCTAGCATTTTGCATGTACATTGCTAGGAAGGTGCATTTGACGCATTCCCCCAGCAGAAGCAGAAGCAAGCAATCCCCAGGATTTCGTTCAAAACCGTTCAATCATCACAGGGTGCCTTCCCAAAACGAGGACCTGGCGTCGCCTCTGCTGGACCAATTTTGCTCAAATTTTCACATTACACTTTTCATTCAATTCACAACATTGGAAATGACGTCAGAGTGAATTATGTTTTTTAAGTTTGGGCCAAAAAAGCGGGTTTGCGGAAAGCACTATCAGTCGCACAGTTTAAAGATAGAGAGCATTGTGCCATATCAAAAGACTCAGAAGAAACCAGTCTATCAATCATCAATCTTGGAGTTTTGAGACTCAAATAATTTGGATAATCGAAAAAATGAAAATAGTTTTTTTATTTTTCCCATATTTTCAATTATATTCAACAAATTTTAAAAATCGGAATCCTATTTGATGCAAGCCACGTCAATAAATAGGTATGAGTAACAAATATAAAATCGATATCTTCAAAATTGACGGATAAATGATCTTTCAAAGGCTAATGCTAAAAACGATCAAAGGGTAACAAAAACGGTCAAAAACGGTCCCAGGCTTGAAACGGACATATTTCATGACATTTCGAAGAATTCCAATTATTTTCCAAGTTTTATTTTTCTCCGATTTCAATGGGGGGGGGGGGGGGTGGAGACAGTGTTTTGGGGTCATTTTCGCGTTCTGGACGAAAATAAGACCAAAAGCCCTTAGTATATCGCTCAATAACAACAATCAGTAGTCTGGCCTTTTTAACCTCGTGACCTCGGATGACCTTGACCTGACTCATGACAACCAAAGACCTAGAATGTTACTTAGAGAAGTCAGGAACACGTTTCATGCTGGATTTAGTAGCTCCTTATGTCAATATTGTTATTTCGCCCGGCAATCCCAGCAGGCGACAACGGGCAAAAATTGGGTCTTTGACCTGACCTGTGACGTCGTCAGTGATCTCGACATTAAATTTGTTATGTTATTCTGAAGTTCGTGTACAGGACTAGCGAATGCCGTTTTAGTTTTGAAAATCAGCCCGTAGTTTCGAAGATAGTGTGGTAGAAGGCGAAACGCCCCCCCCCCCCACTCTCCCCCACTCTCCCCACGATCCCCCTATGCGTACATATTTAACCTCCCGGCGGGGTAAATATGTATGTATGTAAGTTCCCCTACTACCACGTGGCACTACCGTAGCGATAGGTAGGTATGCAACAAATGACATCGCTCGAATAGGGAAGTCCCTATTCCGTCAGTCGGGTCGGGACGAGTGCTGGGGAAATGAGGGGAAGAACAGGTCGCTGAAACATCGGTGAGCGTGCCGCGGCACAGGTGTTTTGCTTATCCCAAATCCTCCAAATCCTTATTCCAAAACTTATCCCAAATCAATTTGGTTAGGAACCCATAAGCAAAGAGCTGAAACACAAGTCAAGGATGGGTTGCACCTTCAAGTGCGCAAGTGGCCCTTGTCTATAATTCCAGAACGGCTGAGCGGATTGTGTTTAAATTTAATCTGTGGTTACTAGTTAGGGACACATGATATGTGGGCTGTCCATAGGTCGGAGATGGGTGCCTCTGAACATGCACACATCATTATTTTACATCTGTAGGCTACATTTCAATGCCGAGCAATGCCATAAGTCGGTCTGCCCATTCCCAATTTCCTCCCGACCCCGGTCTAGAATATGTGGAGTGTCGTTGTCTATGGACTGGAAATCTTCAAGTGAATACAAAACGATTAGACTAATAACACTAGCACTCAGCCTATCCCAGCGACACAGGTCCAGGAACGGCACTGACCTGACCTTGATAGCAGGGTGCGCCTCACCACCCGGTAAAACACCCGCACCATGAGGAGTTAGTATATTCCTTTCGAGCTCGCTCACTCTCATCGACGATGGCGTTTAACCGTTTCTTTTTCTTTACCTCCAACCGTTTCCTGTTTTGACACCCCTATAACCGCCGCCGCCGCTGGCAGTCCACGCTCCCACTGCGCCGGTAGCAGCGGCCCGCGGCTGCTGCTCATTAGAACCGCCACGGCCACCGCCGCAGCCAGTGACACTGTTTAACGAGGAGGCCTGCACCGGCCGCCGGCGGGCCGAGCCCAGGTGGAGAGCAGCACACAGACAGACCGTGTGTCATGCGGTCAGGCCTGGAACGGAGCAGTAATGTGAGCTGCAGCACTCCGCCCATCATAGCACACTCCTGAACAGGGAGCCTTACAGGAACCAGGAGCCGGCGACCGACTCATACAGGCGAGGCGAATCTGAATATGCAAAGCACATGTGCAATGTGTATGCAGCGGTTTTGTTTGTAAGCAAATAAGATGCACATTGCGAATGAAGATGCGATTTGATATGAAAAACGTTGAGGTTATATCATTATCATTATTTGTGTTTGAAATCAGCACGTTTACTTTTTGGTTACCAAGTGATTGAAAGCTGATTGGGCGCACACATATAAACCGTGCATGTCATGTATATTTTATATTTTATATATATATATTCTATATTCTATATAGTATATTTTATTTTGTCTCTAGCTATCCACATTTTCCCCTTTGTTTTTGGCCGAAGTTCAATGACTATTCAGTAGCAATGACATTTTGTTATCGAGCGAAACGCTTCGATAAACTTCACAACAAGCTGTCCGAAACAGGCTGGGGAAGCTGCAAAACTGAATGGCTGATGACAGATTGGTTTCGTCACATTTACACCAATATGGAAAACTGACGAATCTTTTAGATTGAACGAATAATACTTTCACAGATGTGCTATTCTATCCGCACAATGGCGAACTAAAACCCGAGTTTCGTAGATCTGCCATTTAGTTACTTTAAACCCATTGCGGGGAGGGGCGCCAAGTTTTGCTCTTGCATTGGAACAGTTTTGACGATTGACCATCCTCAATTTATAAAAAGAGATTAGTCTTGGACTATAGCTTAAAGCCATAAATATGCAATCTCTTGCTGGATATTAGAGCATCAGAACGGCACTAAAGCCCTAAAATGGTGGAGGTCGGGGCGGTGGCGGGCGACGTACCACTGCCCGATCCCGCCTACGCCCTCTGTGGATGGCTATTTAGCGCCGATTAATTCCGGACTGGATGGCTCCCTGGACACGGCAGCTTACTTCAGCTATAGACCCCACCTGACACTGGCCTGCCACGGTGTCACTCGTATGTACGAACGCATGTATGTACGAGCTGGGTTGGTGCGTTAAAAATCACACTCACTTCGATTGAGAATACTTCGAATGCAGTGAGAACACGTAAGTAGCCGGTAGGCAATGACACAAAATCAATAAGAAAATAACATCGAAAAAGTAGATGGGCATACATAAGCACTGGCGAATCCAGAAAGGTGGTTTGGATGTGGACAAATCCCAAGAAGTTCTACAAAATTTTGCAAACTCATCAGATTTAGCTTGTTTATGCATTGTTGCACGATTAAAAAAAAAATTGCATGGGTATGTTGCTTAGATTTCCTTCTACATTAAGGAATGTGTCAATTGTGCGCCAATTTCAGGCGGTTTGGAGGGCCTTATGCCCCGCCGTCCTCTAGGGGGACGTTGATAAACTATCGAGTTTACATTTTGCCGGCGAGTGCAATTGCGCAATTGGGTGGTGACCAGGACCCGCGCAACAAGTCTAACTTGGCGTGGGTCTTGATCACGTAAATCCATCCAAGCAAAACATTAGAACTAACTTTATATAAAAAAAACGACACAGCACAGCAGGCGGCATATCACGCTAAACGTAGCGCGCCACATAGCCGAGCCGTCCAGACTTGGCAGATAACCTCAACCGACAGTCCCCAAACTCCTCCAGACCGAGTGTTGAACTCGGCACAGAGGACGCTCCCTGGTGACCGCCTGGGAAGGGGTCTGCTCTTGCCCCGTGATCGACCGTACGGCTAACGTGCTCCCATTGCGCATCGTAACTGCCGACCGGCCAATTTCTGCCGGCGAGCGGCGCTCGTTCCGATCTAATCGGGCCGGATGCCGGCCACGGGGTTCCTGTCCGAACACTTCCAGATCAATGCGGTGTCTCTCTGTTCGAGACACCCAGGATGGGTGGCCGTCTTGCACGGCGGCCGGGAGAGGAAGGGGAGGGGGCAGGTAGCAGGTGAAGGTCGGCAGGTGAACGGCTGGATGATTGTAAAGGGGGGGGTGAGGGAGGGGGGGGGTGCGAGGTGGTATTGGACATGAACATCGGTTGAAAGGCATGTAGACACAGTTTTGCTCGCTAATAACATGGTATGGTTCAGATATATGTATGTCTAACTAAAACCCGAAGGGTGTCTCTGAGTGCTGCTCTGGTTCTGGGCTGGATAGATGTCCCTTGTCGTTAGCTGGAGAAACACGGCCAAATAACGGCATTCTTCCGGAAATGGCTCGTGTATCCTACATGTAACCACAGTAATGCCTTCCTTTGAAGGCATCATAAGATCACAGGAGAATGCGTGGGTGATCAATCATATGACGGCTAATATCCGCAAACGTCCTTATCATTGTTCTCGGTAACGCTCTCCGATGAAAATACCAATCACCCTGGCTACGTGCACCGCGAGAACAACACACTGCAGGCCACGAGGCACGAGTCCCGGAAAATCAGTCATTAGCATGCTGAAGACTTCGTTAACCCGGTCTTATCCGAGGCTTTAGCTGAAATCAATGCATCAATCTCATAGTCCGGACGCCTCGAAGCCGCTCTGGGCTTTTGGGCATTAGTGATGTTCAATGAAGAGCGGCACCATCCGCTTCTATTGGGGTCAGTCCTGTCTGCATCGATTACCGCTCTAATTATCATAGCTGGCTAGTCTTGGTCGTGATTTTTAATTGAAGATGCAACCATTATTTGCAACCGGAACAAAACAAATCCATGATTTTGTCATTCATACCACTCACACAAAAAAACGTTAAAATTTGGAATGTGCAGCATAAAATTGGAACACTTGGAACGTTTGTTTTCAAGCAACAAGGAACCCTTTCACGCAGAGCGCGTAGTGTTGATTGCATTATTTAGAAGGTGCTGTCATAAGGAGAGTCAGATAATGGCGTAAAGAGGCAGCGCTGTCACCGAAAGATGACACCCAGGAGTGTCAAGTGACAAGATAAAGCAGCGTTATAAAATGCCAAGGTTTGTGACATTTTTTGGGTGAAGGAGACTATTTTCTCGGCCAGAGAAAGAACACTGTGTCTTAGACAAACACTTCCAAACGCTCTTTGAACAACCTTACGAATTGGAAAGGTTGAGTTCAACAATTTTTCATGCAACGAGAAAAGAAAGAAGCTTTGCTGCTGATGACGCAAGGCCATAGATACCAGGTAGACCCACCCTACGTCTCGGAAGGATAATTTTGGCACTAACTGATAGAAGTGTCTTCTGCAACTCGTAGATTTGTCATTTTCTTCTAAATTGCGAGTGTGAGCCGCTGGGCGATGTTAAAACAAGACATGCGAGGGGCCATGTTCATTGGGTACTGGACGGCTGTGCTGACTGTACCGGTCGATGTTATCCCGCGCCGGGCCGGGGTGTTTAGACACCCCCCTAAGGTTTTTCGGAAATAGCGAGAAAAAAAACGGCGGCGCGCAGCGCCGCCGTTTTTTGCGCACCTGTTTGGGAATCAATTACGCACAACGTGTTAAAGTTTGAACGCCAGGTCATCAAAGGTCAGGTCACCAGGTCAGGTCACGTGACCCAACCTCAAAAAAGTTTGAAGTTGTGCCACAACTACAGTTTTTGAATGAGCAGTTTCAAACTTTCAGGATTACATAAGTATACCATTACCCAAAAAATTGTCCATCTCGGATTTTCGATATCTGTGACCTAAGGTCAGGTCAATTTCGTGACCTCCCCATTTTAAGTCAATGGGGAAAGATTCAGATCCTTCAAATTCAGAGGATACCCATCAGATCAGTCCAATCCTTTCAGAATCATGTTTTCGTAGGCCAGTATTGATGACCAAAGTACTAATTTTGAGACGTGACCTCTGTAAAGGTCATCTGAGGTCATCCGAGGTCACTTACGTTTTTTGCCAATCATTTTTCATAGAGAAGAGCTAGAAGTATGCGGAAGGTACCAATGTGTTTGTACCGTCAATACGCATCGACTCATATGCAGCATGACCAACATGACCTACTAAAGTTACCACGTGACCTTGACTTGAGGTCAAATTTTTAGATTGACCTCCAGAGGTCACCATGTATAACTTTCCATGCGCCTTGACGGGGGAAACACGATGGTATCAAAATAACCGCTCTATCTTAAATAGCTAAAAAGTTGTCCGCGAAAAACTTTTTCCAAGAAAACAGCCATTTTGACCTTTGATGACCTCTGGAGCCTAAACTGTTGACCTGAGATCAATTATGATCACACGCTGACGAAAGAGCACTTCAAGAGCTTTCTAATGCTTTTTCAGTTTCTTCCTAGCTATTATAGTTTCCGAGATAATAGCGGAAATTCCCAAAAATGTCCATATTTAGGAAATTTTGACATTTGATGACCTCTGGTGACCTCATTTTTTACCTGAGCGAAAAATGACTGTAGTAGTTTCGAAATGGATTTCGACGAGCTTTCGAATGTTTTTTTTTCGTTTCCCGCTAAGTGCCATAGGAGCCGAGTTAGAAGGGGGGGGGGGGGGGTGTTCAAACACCCCCGGCACGAGGCGGGTGGCGCCGAGCACCGGCACGGCGCGGGTTAAGACGGGAACGCCACCCCTGTCACTAGATGGCACCAGTAGTAAGCGCCTGAAGGTATGCTGTACCGCATAGCTTTAAGACGGGAACGCCACCCCTGTCACTAGATGGCACTAGTAGTAAGCGCCTGAAGGTATGCTGTACCGCATAACCTGAAGCCGAGAACCGTGGCCTCGTGATGGGGAACTGTTTCGGAAGTTGAAGACTTGTCATTCTTGTAATCGAAAGGAGTTGCCCAAACCATTTGCGTTAGAACTACCGATTTGTAGCGATGTGGAAATAGAAGGCCGTATTTTCCAGGCAAGCATGAATCATACTAGGTAAGGGAGCGCCCAGATTGCGCCAAGGTGCGTTAATGCGCCCATGTGGATATCTCAAAAACTATAACTTCTATTAACTTTGGGGTCAATATTAATCACCCCCGGCACCAGTTTATCAAATGTATGGCCACAGCATTAAAGCAATGGTCACGTTCTTTATGTTGGAAGCAATTTGCCAGGTGTTTTCTTATAAGGAAGAAACATATTTGCCGTCACATTATAAATCAGGTGAAGTTGGTACGAATGTATCATTTTGCGTTTTTAAAAGGTATGTGTTGACATCATTATTGAATAACCTGACACATATGGAAGGAGGTCTCTATCGCATTATTACTACCTACTTGCCAAACATGTTGTAAGTTCCAAATTGCACCCATACAAAATGTGCCCATGGTGTATTCAGTATGTTGTTGATATTATACCCTATGACATCACGAACTATGTTTGTGAGGAACTACTTCAGGTTCATACGTTTGGAAATTGTTTTGAACTGATCCGAGGTGTCCGTTGGGGCAATATTCCCAAAGTCAGATATTGACCGACAATCTGTGTATTTCCTAGTGTCCATTTTGCTCATTTATTTTCGGACTCCATGAAAAACTTAACTCCATTGCTAATTATATCCTCGAAATGCTTACCAATACTAACCTCGTTCATACGTCACGACATATTAAAACGTAAAAGTGTATTGGCATGACAGGTCGCCTAAATGCGCCCGTCCATGGCGCAATGAGGTCACGCTGTGTCTAAATGCGCCTCTTTGAAGGGTTTGGAAAACACTTATTACAGGAACACGACGGCTTTGATTGTTAATTCGCGCCCCACTGGGGTTTCCGGCCCCGAACCACATAGTGGGACCCAAAAATGTCCCGGACCTCCCCGGAGCCATTCCTGGCTACGCCGCTGGCTGTTGGTAAGCATATTTACGGTTGTTGACAATTATATTTTCACTAATATATTCAAAGAAGTATCTGTTTTGTTTAAACCTCTCGGTCGCTCAATTTATGGCCCATCTGATCACCGGCATCTGGTTGCAGACCAATTCTGAGTCGGCAGCTGTGTGACTCTGAACTGCTGTGAACCTGCAGCTAAGAGCTGTGAGAGCTCATCCCACCGGCACGCACAGAGAGCCGCAGCAGCTCCGTCTGAGAGCGGCGCCTGTGAAGTGTATCGATTGTTCGCTCCGGAGAGCCGGTTGCCATGGTGACAGCCGGCGCCGTGCGGCGGCCGACGGTCGGCAGTCTGACAGTCCGGCCCGGCCTCTCAGTCCGGTCCCCTCTGGCCTCTCAGTCCGGTCCCCTCTGGCCTCACAGTCCGACCCCGTCCGCTGCGGATGCGGCGGTTATTACTGATTCCGGTGGCGCTGCCCAGTGCGGCGGGACAGGGAGGCACCACGGCAGGAGAAACAAAGACTGGTGAGACTGGCTGGCAGGGCGGTACAGACAGGTGAGACTGGCTGGCAGGGCGGTACAGACGGGTGAGACTGGCTGGCAGGGCGGTACAGACGGGTGAGACTGGCTGGCAGGGCGGGACAGACGGGTGAGACTGGCTGGCAGGGCGGGACAGACAGGTGAGACTGGCTGGCAGGGTGGGACAGACGGGTGAGACTGGCTGGCAGGGCGGGACAGACGGGTGCGGAGCTGAGGGGTCAGCAGCAGTCCGCAGAGGTCCGTTCGGGTCGGGCCTTGGTGCCAGTTCTGCCTGCGGGCTGGTGGGGCCCAAAGCCGTGAGCGGCGACACGTTCCGACCGAGCCTCACGCCGGGCCCGGCCGCCGGAGGTCACGTAACTCGTGACCCGGCCGTGACGGCTGCGGCGGGGCGTGACGTCACGGCTGGCGTGACGGCCGGTCCCGGTCTGGCTGCCCTGCGTGACAGTGGAAGGCCCCGCTATAGCCGGTACGGGGGGCGGCCGTCGTGCGTTTTTGTCGTACGGTGGTCGTCTCCGCGAGTATCCGGTACCTGGGAGACATGGATAGCGGATCGTACGGCACCACCAGACGATCGGGGAGACAGATCGCCCAAAGGAAAGTCGGTGGTAACATTCTGAAAGACGTTCATATTTCCTGGAATTATATATCTGCATGTCCCATATTTTAACAATATTAAAAGTAAACGGCAGTGTAAGTGTACATACAACATTCGGTCATCGACGACATGACGTTATGAAGCTAGTCGAAAAATATCAGATAATTATTTTGAGAACGCATTTCACGAAATTCTTCCAAACAACTTGGATTTCCATTACCGATCAACCCAAGGCCGTTCAATCTAAAATTCCGACAACCACAACTTAATCAAATATTTGGCCTTGAGTGCTGGAGTTATCATATGAGATACCGATTCAATGTCACAGAATATTTCCTCTATACTCAGAGGCTGGAATGTGGCGTCTGCATGTCTGCTGCCCCCTCAGCTCCCCGGCTTCCAGTAGCTGCTTGAAGTCGGGTGTTCTGGCTCAGCCGCCCCTGCACCCCAGCTAACAATCGGGCAGATTCATGGCCTGTTTGTGCTAATGAGGTTCGATCGCCCCCCCCCCCCGCCGGAGACAGGGGTGTCCCGGGGGAGGCGGAGGGAGGGAGGGAGGGAGGGACGGAGAGGTGTCCTTCCTCTAGCCTAACGTGGTGACCAAAGACTGCCGGAGGGTGTGTCCGACACAGCGGTCACAGCCCCGCCACAGGGTGTGGTCCCGGGACAGATTAACGGGCAGACCAGCTGAACGACACAGGGGACTGAATCAGGGCTGTTCGGAGTGGGGACTAGGGTGAGGGTGTCGGAACGTCGGAATATAGGGGACACGGGGCGGCCGCAGTCCCGGCATTTGGGGGAGGGGCAATTTGGCAGAGGGCCCACAGTTGCTCTAAAAGGGTCCTCGGACGGCCTGGAGGGACCTTTCACTCAGGCCTGGAAATCACCTTTCCCGAATCCCCGAGGACCTAGTTCGACGTCCTGAGGACTAATTTTGCCCCCGGTTGGCCATTTCCGACCTCCAAAAGGCCCATTTGGCCACGAGGGCTCATCTAAGCCTTCTAGAAAGCCATTTTTGCTTAGAACTCAGATGGACCCGAAGGCCTTGGGGTCATGGACCGGCTGCCCCTTGCGACCGGGGACTGACGCACCGGTGTGACGGGAAATAGGGGTGTGACACATGGACTGCGGGGCGAAAATATCGGAAAACAGGACGGAAAAAGTCAAATGGTCACTGTAGTCAGAAGGAATTAGTTAGCGCTCAACTCTCGCCCATAGCTTGGCTCATGGGACAATTCAGTGCTCTATATTGGCCCAGCTCTTCTGTCCGTTTATCCCGCCGTATTTTTCGTCGATATTCACCCACTGGCGTCTGCGTTTCAGATGCCCAGCTCGCCTGATCTATGAAGGAATAGGACACCGCCGGGCCACGGCAGGTCGGTGGCACAGTTTAACCTCAGTAGCAGCGATGGCAACGCCGGTATTTTCTCCTCCGCGGCCGACCCCGATGCTGCTGTTACCGCTGCTGCTGAGTCTGCCGGCGCCGCTGCTCGGCCAAATCCCCGACTTCCAGTGCCAGGAGATCAGCATCTCCATGTGCCGCAGCATCGGCTACAACGTGACGCGGATGCCGAACCAGTTCCACCACGACACGCAGGAGGAGGCCGGCCTCGAGGTGCACCAGTTCTGGCCGCTCGTCAAAGTCGGCTGCTCCGAGGACCTGCAGTTCTTCCTGTGCGCCACCTACCTGCCGATCTGCTTGCCCGGCCTGAACCGCACGCTGCCCGTGTGCCGCGAGCTGTGCAGCCGCGCCCGGACCGGCTGCGAGCCGGTGATGCGCGGCGTCCAGTTCGGCTGGCCAGATCGGCTCAAATGTGACCGGCTGCCGCGCTACGCCGACACGGACCTCCTCTGTATGGACAACCGGAACGGGCA
>JARFNZ010133271.1:0-11074 GCA_031763405.1 Balanus nubilus
ATAGAATAGTACTTGGAAGTGTCAGGAACACGATACATGCCGATTTAGTAGCCGATCTTATGCGTTCAATATCGTTATTTTGCCCGGCAATCCCACCCGGTGAAAACGGCAATAACTGGGTCTTTGACCTGACCTGTGACGTCATCAGTGACCTTAGGATCGAATTTCGTATGCTTTTCAAGCAGTTCATGTACAGGGCTATCAAATGCCGTTTGATCTGTGAAAATTGGCCCAGTAGTTTGGAAGATCGTAGGGCCGGGGAGCCGACACGCCCCCCCCCCCCTCCCCCCCATCGGGTGGCAGGGGTCGGAAATGGTCCATCGGGGTGCGGGTTAATTGCACCGTAATAAACACATTTCATCTTATTACCTTCCATTCAATGTTGCTTCGATGTCTGCTTGTGGCTTGCTTCCGTGCATGTCTTTTTGTGGCCTGCTCAATTTTGCAAACCTAACGTGTTGTTTAAGTTTGCTCTATGTTACCGTTTACTTTCCGCTTACTTTTACCAGGCCTAAAGTGCTGATATTATTATTTGATCTTGGGGCTTCGAAGGCAACGAAAACAAGTTTATTCTATGCGCAGATTAGCGCAAAAACAACGTGATATTTACGAGTATTCACGAAATGGCTGCAGGCGATAGATCACTCACACATCAGCGTTTGGCTTCTTACCTTCTGGTTAAAGACGGTCCCGGGGGGACAAATAAACGAATCAACTTTATCCGTGTGGCACACGTGAAACACCTGAAACAGATAAACAGATGTCAGACGTTGCATACCGGCAACACAGACAACGTAGCAGCAGCTGCACGAACGGTAGGTACCGTCAAAAACGAATGGGTGTCAAACATAACATAATATGGTCCTGATCGACCAACAACGAGGCGCATACAGGTTACCCAGCACCATTGGCAGCAGCAGCACTCACAGTCCTGTATCCCTAGCCTACGCAACCTTCCCTATCCTTATCCATTTTCTGCCATAGTAGTTTTAGTCATTTACAATCTCACCTCGACTGAAAAGCCACCATATGCAGTGTGGATGTCGTTGTATGTCAAATACAAAAATACAAATACAAATACCCGTCCCCAAGTTACACGTTACCAGCACTCGTCCCTCGCCTAACAAACAACACCAAACAGTTAATGCCTCACCTAACAACCGGTATGCCCCTCCCGACAGTCGGTATGCTCCATCTGACAATCGGTATGCCCCATCTGACAGCTGGTATGCCCCACCTGACAGTCGGTATGCCCCTCCTGACAGCTGGTATGTCCCTTTTGACAGCTGACATGACCCACCTGACAGTCGGTCTCGAGGTCGGCGTAGTACCCCGGTCCGAACTGGTCGCAGGAGAAGGAGGTCTTCGGTACGCTGGTGAAGGTCGGGTAGGAGGATCCTGCCAGTCACCACCCTACGTCATACCCACACCGATCACAGTAATGGGGTTAAATCAGGTAAATGGTCAATTTTTCAAACATTTAGATACAATATGGACCTATGTTGCCAATTCAGGGGTCAGCGCAGGGTTAAATAGGTCAATGGGTTAAACACAGCCAATTGAAGAGAAGACGGGTTGGATCCCTGACACATTTGTATTACGACGAATGTATTATCATGCTAACTAGATACGAGACGAAGTAACAAATCAGTTTTAACAACAGACCCGAGCGTTACACAACTTTGCTAGTCTGAGTCATGAGTGTTTTTGTCACAATTTTCGAAACAATTAATGAGCGCTATAACCGGTCGATAATCGCTAAGCGTCGTTCAAAACAAACCGCTGCTATCAAAGGCTAATCTATGTGTGATTAGATAACTGACTCGACAGATGCGAGATTCTGCAAAGCCCGACCGGTGATAAGGAGCGGCGACAAATGATAAATCCTTGATATTAACATATTCTTGATTGTGATTAAATAGTGATGTATTGTACATGCCAATACCAAGAGATGTCCAACTCCAAACATAACGTAACCCCAGACGTAACCATGACTCATCTAATTCACATCACGTGTGACGATATCATTCGTAATATGACGGGTTGTTTTATGTCATGAATTCTTGTGGCATTTCCACCTACAAATAAAATGTTATATATCATACTTTATCTAGTGTACCCTTCTTTACAAGTCCAGTCAGTGTTGAAAAGGTTACCCTCAACTGTTTTTTAAATCGTTTTTTTCTTATAGAAACCGGACTGTTAAACTAAAAAAACTGGCTCTATCTCACACATTAAATTTGGAAAAAGTTGGGTAGATTCCTTTAATTTGTGATATTCACGGAAGGAAAATGCCGGGATATAAAAAAGATGAATGAAATATTTTGCTGAGTGCTCATTTAAACAGGTGGGATTACCTACTTACCTGAACTGGTTTGGCGTTTCACCTGAAACAAAAAATGTACGTCGTCACGGACCACATTAGTATAACCCATCGCCAGAACTATACAACCCACTACCATCGTCTGGTAATGAAAAGCTAGCAACAGACCTGTATGTCCCTGGCGAGTGAGAGTACGGTGTGATAGTGACTTTAGTGATAGTGATAGTGATAGTAATAGTTACTTGTGATAATTGAAGGGATGCAGAACAGGGGAGCGTCAGCACTATCACCTGCTTCGGACGGAACACCAACCAACGTAGTGCAAGAGTACCGCGAGTCCCGACAGCAGCGTGCGATACGTAACATATTGCAGAGCATGTTCATAATTTTTCGAGAGAGCGGTGCTGCATGTGATTACAGTGTAAATTATTAGTTCTAATGAAAGTAAACACTGAGCGAACTGTTATCGGTAGCAGTGTTTGACGACCTTAACGTTCCATCAAACGAAATAGAAAGTCGGAGCGATCCCAAACGCGAGCCGCTATACATCGTAAAACAAACACCCCTTCGCCAGAGAGTGCAATGAGGACAACTACCTTTCCCTCGCTGACAGCAGGGTTATTACACAAACCCCTGGGACATGAAAGCGGCGGACCGCGATACATGTTGTATTTATTGCGGAGAAAATCCAGATATGACCGGTTAAACCGGACATGGTCACGTATTGCATCAGTGCAGGACCTCGTCGGGTGCGGCGGACAACGGCAGCAGAGCTGGCGAAACGCAGCCAGTAGCGCGGCAGATCACTGAAACCCGGTGGTAAATCTGACCGGTACCGACCGTCGCGGTTGATCGGATTTGTTTTCTAATGCACCGCCCGTGAGCTCTGCTCGAGCTTCTTTAGTCGTTTGTCAGCGGACTTGGGCTGGACATGAAAGCCATAAATGTTCCAGGAGTTGTAGATGGTGAGAGTTTCAACGTGGAATTAGTATGCATGGCAGACCCTTGCAACATGACGCGGTGAATCGGTAGCGGCTCAATCAACATGCCTAGCGCATGTTGATGCAACATGCAACATGGCTAGCGATCAACATGCCGCAGGTTGATCGCTAGCCACTTGACTGGTTGTTTTGAGCTGCTGTTGTTTTGAGGCAAACACAAAAACAAGTTTTACAAAATTAGCATTAGCAAATAATGAAAAATAAGGAAATGTGTTTAAAAAAATGTGTTTATTGCAACGCGGTCGAACTCCCATATTCTGTAAATTATGCAAAAAAATGAGATGCGACAAAATTAGCCTACGCTCTGAACCCAACTCATAGAGAACATCTCATTATATCAATACACGGGAAGGCAAACGAAAAAATATTGCCATGTCTCACTAAGCTGTCAATGACCGGCGCTAGAAGTTTCGTAAGGTGCCACTTCTACGTCCCTTTCGCAGTCGGTTGTCCGGATTCCTTTACACAACCCTTGGTATGTGCACACACACACACATCATTTAAACAAGCAGTGGGGATGAGTAGAAGAGCAGCAAAGTGGTCATAGTGAACTGATATTGCGCATATAGCATCTTGCGCTTTAACCCGCGCAATGCCGGGGGGGGGGGGTGACTACAACCCCCCCCCCCCCCTCAGGTTTTTCGATAGCGAAAAACGGCAGCGTGTAGCGCCGCCAAGCTTGGCACACCAATTTGGACATGAATTGTGCATATAATGTGAAACTTTTGACCCCAGTAATCTCAGGTCAGGTCACCAGTCACCAGCACGTGAACCCACCTCCAAAAATGCTCGCAGTTGTGCCACAGCCACAGTAATTGACTGAAAATTATGAAACTTTCAGAAAAACATAAGAGCATCAGTACCTACAGCTTGTATATCTCAGATTTGTAATGTCGGTGACCCGAGGTCAGGTCTTTTTTGTGACCTCCCATTAACAAGTCAATGGGAAAATCTTCAAAGGCTTCCTATTTCAAGGAAAAACATAATATTCTTTCAAGATTATGTTATCGTAGGCCATTATTGATGATGCAGGTGCAACATTTGATAAGGTCATCAGAGGTCATCTGGGGTCACAAACTGTTTTTCCAATAACTTTGATAAAATAAAGCTAGAGGCGTGAAAACGATACCGAAGTGTTTCTTTCGTCAAGACTCATCGACTCATGCAACATGCCCCAACTTGACCTACTTGGGTCACAACGTGCCCTTGGTCTGAAGTCAAATTTCGAAATTGACCTTACCAGGTCAAAATCTATATGTTTCGATTCCCCTCGACGAGAAAAGCATGATTTATGGTGCCAAAATAGTTGCGTTATTTATCTTTCGAAGCTGAAGTCATTCGTGAAAGACGATTTTTGTTTATAAATTTATTCCGAACCTTTTGAATGGACGGATATGCGAGATCAGAACCCGTACTAAGCGGAGCTTGTTGCGTAGGTCCTGACCTCTACCGTCCGATCCGTCCGATTTAGCTACAAGATCTCCGTCTTGGCCTTACCTCTGGAGCCCAAACCGATGACCTGAGCTAGAATGTGACGACAATGTTGGGATGGAAAATTTCAAGAGCTTTCGATTGTTCTTTTCTGTTTCTTTTTTGGAACTTAGTTCTTTTATTTATTTATCTTTTCTTTGTATGGATCTTAGTTCCCGAGATAATCGGGGATTTTATGAAACGATGTTTGAGCTACCTACAACATTCTGGAAAAATTTGACGTAATTCGGGAAAATTTGACCTTCGGTGACCTCTGTTGACCTCAATATTGACCTGACCTAAAAATGACCTGGGTATTGTTTGTAGTTCTTGTCACGAGCTATCTAACGCCGTTTACCGCTTGTCGCTACATTGCGTGGCTTTCGAGATCTTAGGTGGGGGTTGAGGGGGCGGCAATCACCCCCTCCCCCCGCAGATGGTGTTTGGCGCCAACCGCCGGCAGTGCGGGGGGGGGGGGGTAAACAAGTATTGAAAGCTTTTCTTAGCAATTCAAGCGAGATATAATGCCATATCGTATCAATTAAACCATAAATTTTGCTGAAGTCTCCTAAAGTCATGAACAAATATTCAGAATTTCCCAGAATGATCCATGAATGCGACTTCGATGTTTCACTTTCATCAATGAGAAGCGCAAAACCGTTATTGCATAAATTAAAAAAAAGATTCTAATGACATTTCAAAGCACCCTAAATTTTCTGATTTTTACCTCCAGCCTGTTATTTTGGACCAAAAGTGATTTATTTACTTGCACAGAGGGATTTGGTCATGGTGCATCGAATGGTGTTTGTTTTATCCAATTAGGCGGGTAGATCTCGAGATCTTTGGGGTGGGACAGGACCTTCCCTACTCCCACCCCCCCTCCCCCCATCAGGGAATTGATTTTCTGTCCGCTCGCATGGAATAAGGCTAACCCGCCATTGGCTGGGGTCTCAGCCGAACACCATTGACTAAGGTAGCAAAAAATGCCCCTCCCCAGATAATCTCCGGTACCAATGATCGCAGTGAAGCGCGCGTGACGACATTCGAAAGATCTAAACGAGACGCGCATAGGGCATACTCGAAAGTTGTGAATTGAGGTCGCGTGTCAGGTCAATGTCAGGCCAAAGTTTAACCCTCGAATCGCCGGGGGTTCGCTCCGAATACCATCGACCGGTGGGGGATTTATTTCTGCCCTCCCCCCCCCCCCCTTTAAGATTTCGAAAACCACGCAAGGTATCGAAAAACGGCAAACGGCGTTAGATAGATCGTGACAGGGACTATACGAATTACACAAATCATTTTCAGGTCAAGTCAATAATTAGGTCACTGGAGGTCACCGAAGGTCAAATTTTGTCATATTACAAGTAGGTGGGACATCCCTTCACAAATCCTAGATTATCTCGGGAACTAAGATAGCTAGAAAGAATCGGAAAAAAAACAATCGAAAGCTCTTGATTTTGTTTTGCTATGACAGGTAACACAATTATTTCGGCAGTATCGTGTTCCTCGCGTCAAGACGAATTGGATCATATAAATTTTTACCAAAACAGGACATTTCCAAAATTTGGTCTAAGGTCAAGGTCGCGTGGTGACCCGAGTAGATAAAGTTGGGTCATATTGCATATAAGTCGATGCGTCTTGATAGACAAACACTTCGATTTCGATTCTATTTTCATTTCGATTCGATACGATTTTCTCTAACTTCATTCTATCAAAAGTTATTGGCAAAAAAGGGTTTGTGACCTCAGATAACCTCAGATGACCTTGAGGTCACTGATCAAATATAACACTTGCATCACCAATAATGGCCTAAGATAACTACATGATCCTGGACGAATTGGACTGATACGATGTGTATCCTTGAAATAACAAGCATTTGAAGATTTTCCCATTTACTTAAAATGGGGAGGTCACCAAAATGACCTGACCTCAGGTCACCGACATAGAAATCCGAGATATACGAGTTGTAGGTACTGAGGTACTGATGCCCTTATGTATTGCTGAAAGTTTAAAATCCATCGGTCAATCGCTGTGGCTGTGACATGCGTGCAAAAATTTGGGAGGTGGGGTCACGTGACCTAGACTGGTGACCTGATCTGAGATGACCTGGAATCAATTTTTTTTTTACACAATACGCGCAATTAATGTGCAAATATCTGTGCTAATTTTAGCGGCGCTACGCGTTGCTTTCTTCCGCTATCGACCAAAAATCCGAAGGGGGAGGCGGAAATCAACGAGGGTTAAAATAGTGTGTGTAGTAAGGTAAGGTAAGGTAGAACTACCTTAACTCTCGTCGCGCTTCGCGCTCGCTCGTAACTTTACGAGCGAGCGCGAAGCGCGAAGAGAGTTCTTTCGTGGTATATGGGAAGAATCTGAGTATGAGCGTCCCGAACCGGCCCGGCCCATCCCAGCCCGGCCCGGCATAACGCTTTTGAGAGGCTTATATCTTTGCAACCGCACATCCGGTTGACAAGCGATCTTCTTTGCTGAGTGGCCCCATGCATAAGTATGAGACCAGTGCCGACTCACGTTGGTGCTCACCACGTCGCATGGCGTGTGCCACGTGAGGGGTGTCGGAGATAGTCTTCTCACAAGAACTCCGCAACGGCTGGGCCGATTGTGCTCAAATTTGGTGTGTCGTTAGGAACCCATCAACAGCGACCTTTCCACAAGTCGCAGGTAGGGTGTCCCTGCACGTGCGCACGTGAACACCCCTATTCTATATCTCAGGAATAGCTGGGTCGACTGTGTTAAAATTCAGTGTGTGGCTAGGGACTCATTAGCTACGAGCTTTACACAAGTCATGGTTCGGGTGCATCTGCACATGCGCACGTGCAGACCCCCTTTCTATACTTCGGTAACGGCTGGGCCGATTATGTTCAACTTTGATGTGAGGCTAGGAGCCTATTAGCTACCAGCTTTACACAAGCCAGTGGTGGGATGTATCTGCACGTGCGCACGTACGCACCACTATTCTATTTTTTTTTTAAACGGCTGAGCCAATTGTGTTCAAAGTTGGTGTGTGTTAAGGGACCTATTAGCTACGAGATTTACACAAGTCAGGGATGAGGTGCATCTGCACGTGCGCATGTGCACACGCCTATTCTATATATCGGGAATGGCTGGATCGATTGTGTTCAAATTAAGTGTATGCTTAGGGACTAATGAGCTTCGAGCTATACACAAGTGATGGGTGGCGTGCATCTGCACGTGCGCACCCCTTTTTGTATTCAAATTTGGTGGTTAGGGACACCGAACTACGAGCTTTGCAAAAGTCGGGTGAGGTGTGACTGTCCGCACTTAGAAGTCCGGCCCGGATGGGAATAGAACCTCCCCACTTCACTCCACCAGACCATTGCGCCAACCACCCGGCCACCCGGACGAGTACGGTGGTTCTCCTGTAACTCGCGGCTGTTGTATTGTTGCTGTTTACCTCCGGTAGGAGCTCTGCCGGGCCGGCCAGCGGGGTGTCACGTGACCTGTCATCCCAGCCCCGGGCCGGCCGACGGGGTGACACGTGATCGGTCATCCCAGCCGGCCGGCCCGGAGGGTCATTCGGCGGCCGGCTGCTGCCGTGGGTCTCGGGTGGCGCCCCTGGATGGTGTCGCTATGGCGGCGGGTCTGTGTTCATGGGCGAAACGGGTCAACGAGTGTCTATCCACTTATAAGTAAGTTAAGCAATAAGTACTTCATGGCTTGGGAGACCTTTTCAAGCTGTCATAGTGTATTTGCGGTCTCATGGCGGTAAGGTAATTCCCTCAAAGTCTCAGCTCAGTCAAAGCCCGGAAACCTCGCCTACGCCGCGGTATTCCGGGGAAATTATACACCGTGTCGCGGGTGCCAATTTCTCGCTGTCGTTGACGATTCGGTAAATCCATGTCTCCCTATAGCTTTGAGACTCATAAGCTCATACTAGATTGTGTGGCTACGGTACGATGGTTACGGTACGAAGACCAGAGTACGATCTTCATAAAAACTTGATGGCGCTTTCGCAACGTCGCAGGTGTGGTGGGAGTGTCGCCTTAAGCCTCGTGTTTGGACCGATGTGCCGCCTTGTTTGCCCCCTCCATCCCGGACCGGCATTCCACTTCAGTTTACGACTCGTCTAATGCCGTGATGGTGTTGCAGCCTCCACGGCAGCTGGAGGCTAGGTGTCGGCTATGTATCTATCTGCCGGCCAGGTACGCTGGTGGACTATGCATGGTGTCGTGGCCAGAGATGAGGTGTCAATAGTACGCGGTCATGTGTGGTCCAATCGCGTGATGAGGTCTACGATTATGGAGGTGGGAAAGGGAATCGCGTGACCTCACGCGGCGTTAAGGCGATTAAGGAATCTATTGACATCAAACGTCCGAAGTGATTGACTACCAATCACCACATTTTAGGTCGTTATGATTCTGACGTTCATTTTTGGCCCATGCATACACAATCTGATTATCCTGCGGACCGTTTCCAGTCTGTATTTGGAGTGAGGTATTCTGCGCCACACCCAGTCTTTGCGGCGGACCAAAGCAGCAGAACCGCCGCCATTCACTGATCCAATGATCCACTCTCAGGCACGCGCGCACATCGCACACACCTGCAGCACCGCAGCTTCTACTGCAGCAATTCCCTCGGCTTATATAATTTGTTTATTTTCGAGTTCTTTTACGACGGTTGTGGTGTATTGACGCGATGCGTATATTTTAGCTGCGCCTTCTCTTGCGCCGGCTTCGGTGCTTTGTTTTCATTTGCGGCCGGCTGTCGTGTCTCGTGTGTGAAGGTATTCCTGGGGAGCGACTTGGCGCAGGGTAAGATACTTGCCTTCTGTACCGGTGACCCGGGGTCAAATCCCTTGGCGGGCCTCTGAAAAATTCGACTGGTACTCTCACAAATATAATAACCCTCGGAACAGGGTGAGAGTTCCAATTAGTACTTGGTCCCAAGAGGATATGGTGCTTGGTCCACAAACCAAACCAAACCAAACCAAACCATGAAGGTATTCTATCTCAGCAAGGCCGTATTCAGTATGCAGGCTGGTGGGTTCCGGTCAGTTAAATTGCCAACTGCATTAAAAACCTGAAATAATACCACATACTGTAGATCTACCAGTTGGTCGGTTAGTCAGAATTAATCCTTAGTCTTAGATGTTCTTCGGTTTGATTGCACTTTACCTGATTCTGCACCAGATCAAAAGAGTCCATTTAGAAACCTTGAGAAAAATTGTTAATTATGTGTGGCATTATTGATGGGACAATTTGGTGCATTAAGCGTCATAAATTGTCTTTGGGCTAGACGTTTTATATTTACCTGATTCATTAGCATCAGGTTGGTGCATTATCCAAAATCGGAAAAGAAAAAACTTGCGTAAGCAAGCTTTTACTTTAGAGATTTACACTAGGCGGTCGCTCAGACAAAGTTGGCCGGGCCTGTTTGTGGGTGTGTGTGTGTGTCCAAGCCTTTTCGCTCTGTAGGCCGAACGGCCTGGCCGGCGAAACGCCGTAAAGACGATGGTGCCAGTTTTGGGTCGATCGGTGCCACGTGCCACAAACTGGACAAACAACAAACAAAATTAGCCAACCTCCATAGGCCAAACGGTACGAGATTATGGATCCATACTTGCAGGCCACATGCATTCCAACCTGAACGTTTACCCTTTGGGGGTCGCCGTTGCCGAGGGGTGTAAGTGGCAAATTGGGTTACGATCCCAAAGCCAGAACGGGCTTTGGCTTTGGTAATGTGGAATGCCGCGGCGGCGTCGAGCAGCGGTGTGCTGCGGTGCAGTCTATGCGACACTGCGCGGCTGGGGCAGAGTGAAGTGTCGGGTGGAAGCCGCCCGACTGCGCGGTCGGGGTCTGGCGGAGTGCACATTCATTCACCTCCCATTTGGGCCCCAAGGCAATGCAGTCAGCAATGCCGGCCTCTAGGTCAATACGGTTTTAGGTTACATGGCTGGGTGTAATTTTGTGTGGGCGGCGCTAGCGCTAAGAAGAAAATCGTGTGTGGCATTATTGTCAGGACCATTTGTTGCGTAAATCATGATTAGGCTTTAGATTAGATAGCTAAGTGCCATTTTTTAACCTTTAACCCAACACCTGCCTGGCATGGGTGGAGCTTTTCGGGAAAATTTGGCGGGGCAAAATGGCATGCTGGCTGATTGTTTTGCACCGATAAGTCGAAAACTGACAATTTTAACGCTATTGAACGTTCAAGTTCGATAGTAATCAGGGGCGGATGCAGCCATTTTCAAAGGGAGGGGCCAAAAAGGGCCAAACGGCCACGGTGGGAGTGCTGATTGTGC
>JARFNZ010133282.1:0-11073 GCA_031763405.1 Balanus nubilus
ATGCTAGAACAGATTATCGCCATAAAGGTGGAAATAAGGTAGGGGTGATTGAAGTGTTATTTTAACTCCTTAATATGATCCAACATCAGGAAAAGTGGTCACAAGATACGTGTCGGCAAATATTTAGGCCGAGATCAAATATTCAATTATTTTGCAATCATTCATAAATGGTGAAAATATACCTAAATCAGGGTGAAAGTATACATCTTTTATTTAGATGACATTTATTGTCTCTTTCAGGTTCCTTTCCTTATATTTAAACTTCAAATAATTTTACAGCTCTACATGATCAACTTTCCCAATCAATTTCACATGATGAGGCCAAAATTATATGAAACTAGAAGATAAGCGAAGGTCGTTATTTTACATTTTTTATTTTAGGTCGTTATATTTTTTATAAACTTTAACTCTTTTTTCACCATGAAGAAATGTCACCGACTTAAAATTTCGCCAACAGGAATCCTGTGACCCCGTGACCTGACGGCCATGAAGATTTGAAGTCAGTCCCGGGGGTAACCCCACACACCGTCATGCAACAATTTCTGAGAGGGTGCAGTTAATATGATTTTATGCTATTGACATGCGCACTGCATAGAGCCGGTTTGAGTAGGCGATTGAACCAGGGGGGAGGGCAGCTTCAGACCCAACCACGACGAGCCAGCTCGTGGCAAACACCGCTGCAATATACCTGTCAGCAGTGCAGCCCCCCCCCCCCTCAAAACCCTCAGAACACCACCATCAGACAGGTCGTCAGTATGCCGCAGTTCGGTCAACTAACAGGTGCACACCTTGGGTGGCAGTATTGCACGGTGCAGTATCCACAAAGCCGCGAACACTTCCGTCTTCGTCACACCGCCAGCTCGCGGCAAACACCGCCGCAATACACCTGTCAGCAGTGCTCCCCCCCCCCCTCAAAACCCTCAGAACACCACCATCAGGGAACAGGTCCCTGGACGGTCGCGCTCTCGATATGCTGTCCTGAAAATGTAAGATGATATGCACCGAACATCGATGTCGGCGCCAATAATAACCCGTTCACCAGATGTTCACCAGATTTCGAGACATTTCGAAGGTCGGAAGCTTCAGCATGTGCAGCAGGTGCAGCAACACCGCTAGTGTTTCTCCATCTGAAAAATGTTAAGGATCAATGAAGCTTAACACGCCAGATGCAAGGACAAATAAGTAATCAATGAAGCTTAATACGCCAGATGCAAGGAAAAAGAAGTTATCACCGCTGATGATATGCAGCAAACATCAGTGTCGGCACCAATATTAACCCGCGCCTTGCTGGGAGGGGGGTATAAACCCCCTCCGTTTTTTTACGATAGCTTAAACCTCGCACTGCCGGAGGCTCGCGCCGAACACCAACTACCGGGGGATGGGGGGGGGGGTGGAGGAGGGTTGATTTCCGCCCCTCCCTGCTCCCCTAAGAGCTCGAAAACCACTGCAACGTCTTGACAAGCGGCAAACAGCGTTAGATAGATTGTGACAAGGACTGTAGAAATTACTCAGGTCATTTTCAGGTCAGGACAATATTGCGGTCACCAGAGGTCACCGAGGGTCAAACTTTGTCATATTACGAGTAGCTGGGACATTGCTTCAGAAATCCCGGTTTATCTCGGGAACTAAGATCGCTAGAAAAAACGAAAGCCCTTGAAATTCCCTATCGCAATGTTGACCTCAAGTCAACGGTTTAGGCTCCATAGGTCATGGAATGCCAAAAAGGTAATTTTTTGTCAAATAGTTTTTCACATACAACTTTTTAGCTATAAAACATAACGCAATTATTATGGTGCCGCTCGTCAAGACGAATCAAATCATATAAATTGTTACCCGAAAAGGTCATTTTCAAAATTTGACTTAAGGGCAAGGTCACGTGGTGACCCAAGTAGGTCAAGTTTGGTCATGTTGCATAGGGGGCGATGCTATCAGATGCTATCATGCTAAAGCTTCATTCTATCCAAAGTTATTGGCAAAAAAGGGTTTGTGACCTCAGATGACCTCAGATGAACTTGTAAGAGTTCAGTGATCAAATATTGTACTTGTATTATCAATAATGGCCTAATATAACATGATCCTAAACAAAATGTAATGATATGATGTGTATCCTTGAAATGAGAAGCATTTGTATATTTTCCCATTGACTTATAATAAAGAAGTCACCAAAAGACCTAACCTCAGGTCACCAACATAATAAATCTGAGACATAAAAGTTGTAGGGACTGATACCCTCATGTATTGCTGAAATTCTCAAACCCATCGGTCAATCGCTGTGGCTGTGGCACACCTGCAAACATGTTTGTAGGTGGGGTCACGTGACCTGGACTGGTGACCTGACCTGAGATGATAATCACACAATACGCGCAATTGAGGCTCCAACAGATATGCCAAGTTTGCGCCGCCGTTGTGTTCCACTATCGACGAAAAACCCGAGGGGGTGGGGGGGGGGGGGGTGCGGAAACCAACCCCCCCGCAGTGCAAAGCTTAAAAATGACAGCGGCGTTTTGGCACACACGTTTGGCATCTATTACGCACATTCAGTAAAATTGTTGACCCCAGTCATCTAAGATCAGGTCACCGCATAGGTTATATGATCCGACCTAAAAAAAAGCCACAGTTTCGGTTGATTAGTTTGAAACTTGTATATTCTCAAAAGGAATATCACTACCTACAGTTTGTTTATTTCGTTTTTTTAATATCGGTGACATGAAGTCAGGCTAACTCCGTCAACCATTATAGGTCACCGGGGGAATATTTAAATGCTTGCTTCTTCAAGAAAAAGCATCAGATCATTCCGACTTCCCAATATGATGTGATATCATGCCATTCTCAAAAAATATATCCGGGTGAATACCCAGATAATTGACCCTTCTTTTACGATGACACCCCGTAAGGTAATTAGAGGTCACAGGCGGTTTTTGTCAATAACGCCTGATGTAGTGAAGATAGATGCGGGAAAATGGTAATACGTTCGTCCCGTCAAGACACATCGACTCATATGCGTTATGAAATAGTTTCAAGAACTCTTGATTGTTTTGTTTTTGCTTGCATATATAAAATATGCATTATGACCTATAACGTTAACTAAAATATTTGAAATAAGGTTACAGTCACGTGTCATCCAAAATAGGTCATTTTGGGTCATGATGCATAACTGTGAATCAACGTCTCTTGAGAAATGTCCAAATATTGAGACAATTTCAGCTTTGCTGACCCCTGGTGAACTCAAAATTAACGTGAGCGAAAAATAACCGAAGCAGTTTCGAAATGAATTTTGACGAGCTTTCAAACGCTTTTCGTTTTCCTTTAAGTGCCATAGGAGCCGAGTTGGACGAGGGTGGGGGATGGGTAAACATCCCTCCCCCATCGGCGCAGCGAAGGTGGCCCAGCTGTTTCTGCGATATAAGCGCGGCACAAAAACAGGAAAAAGACAGCAGGCAGACTGACAAAGTTGACTAACTGACTGTGACTGATTGACAGACTGACACTGACTGGGAGAGGCAGCCTCTGATCGAACCAGGACCGAGGAACTCAGTCAGGTTGAGCATAGGCGTAGGAACGTCACGAAAAGTGAAACGTTGATCTCACTTTCTGGGAAAACTAACCCCCTATGAAAAATTGCCTTGCATATTTAGACTCCTCTCGCTTTGGTGAATCGTTTGCCGAATTAAGTTTTGTCTTTGGAGACAAATTGAAGATTTTAGCGAAATTATTGGCCGAAAAGTGTGTGTGTGTGGGGGGGGGGGGGCATGGCCCTCCATGGGCCATGGCCTGTTCCTACGCCTATGAGGTTGAGGTAGGCACGGTTCACACAACAGACAGACTGATGGGCTGACAAACTGACAGAAAGACAGTCAGATAGACAGACAGAGAGGACGGACGCAAAGAACGAACGTAACAGACAGAAGAGACGTAAATAACGTACGTAACGAACAAATAAACGAACCAAGGGAGGGGTGAGGGGAGAGGCCGGAGCGTGGGGCGGCCGGGGACGAGACGGACAGGGACGAATCGGTGGATAGGACGGGAGTCGGGAGAAGGAAACGGGAGGACAGGACCAGGAAGGGAGACAGACGGTGCATGGAACGGTTGGTGGAGAGATAAGGGAATAACAAGGAGATAAAAAATTACAGAAGAACAGATGAGAGGAATGGGGCAATTGACTGAACACTGAACTGAGTTCCCTCCCACCATCCCATCTGATCTTACCAAGTGGTCATCCATCTCCAGCAGAGACCAGCAACAGTGCATTCCCCTGCATAGACTGGCAGCGGTGGCAGTTCTGCAAGACGACAGTGTACCATTCCCGACCAATGAGCCTTGCCAGCTGCACACTTGCTGGCTGCTGCTCAGACTGAGCTGGGCAGTGCCACTAAAGCTACTATCCACTGAAACATCACACAAAGAGAGGGATCGTGAGCCACACATTCAGATATGATGCAACTTCTATGAATTAAAAAACTATATGGATATGGAAAAGCTGGTGGATCTATCTTAAAACTGAGAATTGTAAAATCAGATTTGTATCAACATTCTGCAGGCATACATTAACTATATTTGACAAGTGATGACTGGATGCTTCAAGTTCAATTGACAGCTGCCAATATGCCTGTGTACATATTTTGAACATTGATAATGGGCTTGAAACCCCATTCTCAATGTTTAGAAGATGTAAAAAATTGCATGTTTATCAGAACTCAAATGACATGGTGAAGATATAATTTTTAGTTCCTGGGTTTTAGGGCGCCCAAATTGCGCCGTTATAGCGACTATATAGTGGGTCAATGTATGAATACATATTTTAGTCAAAAGCGAGAGCAAAGATCACCCCATCTTACCAAGAGGTCATCCGTCTCCAGCAGTATTGTCAGGTGCTGGCAGACCTGCACAACAATAGTTCATAGCTCTCAGTCACTGAGACTTGCTGGAGCACATCTCAAGCAGCTCAGAGAATGAGCCAGATATTGCCACTATGGCTGTTGAATCTGTTGAAACACCACACAAAGAGAGGCATGGTCATAAATACAGTCAGACAATGAAACAGCAGCTCTTAGAGGGATATAGACAATGCTATGACTGAGCTGCAGTCTGACCAGGAGGAATTCACATACTGAGGTGCATGTTCAGGCCTTGAGGCAGCAGACAGGACATCAACATTCAACAAAAGTTTAGAGAGTGGAAAAGGCAGTACCATACCCCGAGATAGTCAAACACATGCATACAGACAACACACTGAGAGCTTAAGAGGTGGTAGCCATTGGGGTATCAAGAATCAGACCCCCAGGCAAGTCAGGTATTGACTGAGTTGTTGTAAGCATGGGGCTGGGATACAAGGTGGGGAAAGGGGCAGCTGTCATATTTTCCTTCAGATACCAACATAGTTGGATAATTGACAAATTTACTGTGCAGCAGAACGATTCACCTTTCCAGCGTGCAACCAACTGATACATCCTCAGAAACTTGTTCTTGTGGCCACACTTTATGACACAACTCAACCCTTGTAAAACATGTCAAACTACCTCTGCAGTCAAATCCCATCTCATTTTTTTTAGGAATGACAGGAACAGACCCATACTGGACATGCAAGCCACAATGCTGTACACTGGCAGTATCAGTATGAATGGCCACCTTGTCAAAATCTGCTTCTGTTACAGTATCATGTTATTTTTATTATAGATCAAGAGCCATATCATTTTAGGTTAAGGGCCTGCCAGTTTTGGATGCTTAGGTTCTGCCAATTCTGAGGGTGGAAATGAAGGTCGAGGGTGTCCACAGTGCAAATGAATTGAAAGCTGGCATGGACATTACAAAATTTGTTCCGCATCTGATGAAAAATTTGTTCTGCCAACTTAGATCACAGAACCACTTTTCTGACACTGGTGCCCAGAGGAACTGTAGTTAACCAATAACTTACAAAATAGCTGGCTAAAAATTGGACTTCAAAACCCATCCTTGAAACACAGCATTAAATAATGGTATAATACTTTGGCCACCTTTTTGACATTCACAGCTTAAAAACCTTAAATAGCAACTGAATAAAATAAACACATTTTTTAAACAGCCAATAAAACAACACAAACAGCAAATCATGGCTTTTGAATAGGGACAAATTACTAAAACTGTGTGAAATCCAGCTGTAGATAAGGGTTATAAGATGGGAGTGAGTGCTTTTTAGTCTGAAAATGTGAAAACTTATGATGAAGGGTATTTAAAGGTAATGTGTCTACTGACATTGGCACCATGGAGTTATGGTCATGGAATTGTAGGGCAGATTTTTCTGAATCGTCATACTTGCATTCCCCCAGTAAAGCCCTAGTTGCTGTGAAATTTGGTTTGCCCCAGCATAGGTAAGGAATACAAAAGTTAGCAGTGTTACCCCAGCCTGCTTCCATCACTAGAATTTGATGCAAACTTGCCAATGTACAGATAGTGTCAACCAATCACATTTTGAGTAAACAGCTTGTGAGCACTGATAGCAGCATTCAAACAGAGTCCCAGTTCAGCTTCGACTGTTAACATCTGCCGTTTGTTATCACTATCATAAAATGTTTTACATGCGCCATAATACATTACTTCTTTTGTCTGTTTGCCTTCATCATCAAATGTGTAGCTTCAATACCAAAATATGCTGAAACAATTCAAGTGAAAATTATATTATTTGAGGCTTATTTAGGACTTTTATTTCGTTCAAACATGAAAAAAATAGCTGCTAATTGTAGGAAAAATGTTTTGGGCAATAAAAAACAGTAGACACACCCCATTTAAGGGGAATAGTCCACCTTTAACATGGGGTTTTAAACTGAGATGGCAAAATTGTAGCTTGCATATAGAAATGTCATGGCACAAGGCAGCTTATCTGAAAACTAACTATCAATGATTCAGGAGCAGGTTTTATGTTAAAATCATTTGGTTTTGCCAGATGGCCTTGGTTTTTCCAGATGCAAGCCAAAGTCTTTTAAAAAGGACATTTGCAGCTAAGGTGAACCAAATTTTGGCTAACTTCATCCTAATTATTGGCAGTTGTCTATCATTACTACATGTTGCTGCTACCATGAGTTGCTGCTTATCAAACAATGTGTCCTATCACAAGAATTATTTTTTACATTTCTGTTTCAAAATCTGTTAACAATTTACAAAGTTATTGATCATTTACTCAAACACTTTAAGGTGAACCTGTGATCCTGAGCAGTGCGAAAACATGACTGTGTGTGAAAACTTCTGGGTGTGAAGCATTGCATCAGCTATGGTAGCTATGGTAACAAAAGTGCTGCCCAGTGTCCCAAAATTTGATTTCTGCTTGGGTGTCGTGCTTGAGTGCTTGAGTCGTGCGTGCTGCTTGAGTGGAAAATTCGAGCCTAAAAAAGACCATGAGAGTGGAGAATTTGAGCATTAAAAGGATCATGAGAGTAGAAAGTATGCTAAAAAAATCATCCAAATGATGTGTGTAACGCTCGACCCAACGAACACCCATGTCTGTCCTTTAACAAGTGTGCCTATATCCATGTCAATGAGCCCCAGTGTCCAGCCTCGGAATTCCAACCGATCCTGCCCACATCTCCTTCGTTCGTGTGAGACCTAATAATGACGGAGGAGAGAGAATCCTGACGGCACCATCCAGCACCACCGTCAAAAAATAACCGTCACTAAACGACATCTTGTCGTGTGACTCGCAGTGTCCTCTCAGCCTGTTATACTTCAGACCTTATCTCAACTACATGTATGATTTCCTTGAACTTGCCCGGGACCTCTGTGTCACATGTTTTTAGATTCATGCGTGCTGCGTAGTAACGACGTCAATCGTGTGTCATAGGTATTTGAAGGTGATGTATGATTGCAGTTTGCACAATTGATATCAAAACTGCAATGCGGCTTGTAACCATGCACCGAAATACAACATATGGATACAATGTATTTTACAATCCATAACTTTAAAACTTAAAGCACAGTTTCTTTTTTGAAGCACATGAAAGCCTTGACAGTTCCAAAGTAATTCACAGTTCACATAGAAACTGACTGTGATAAGCATAAACTTCAGGGAATTATTCATGCAACGACTGCATGAAACCATTCTGAAATCTGATAAGCCAGACAAGCAAACAGTGGGTAAGGCCACTGTATGTCCATATGGCAAACCTATAGTTTCAATACCTGCAAGATGAGAATATTTAACTTCAATAAACTTGTGAAGTCTGGCATGAGGTACCTTATATTCTTATTGATGGCAATTGACAAATTTACAAGCAACATGATTAAATGATTCCTTTCCTGTCCCATCCAGACAAAATATGCATTGGTATCAAGCACAAACACAAATCCATTCACAAAAAAAGGAAAATTGGGCCAGTGGTAAGGTGAAGTTTGTCCCCAAGAGTCAGAAAATGTTTGCGCTGAAAAAGGACAGCACGCCTCCCTAGCCATAGGAACAGGAATCAGAACAGCAAGGACAATAACCATCGGTAAGCGTGGTAAAAGATGAACAATAATGCCCACTATTTAAAAGAAACATACCAGACAATATAAATAATATTTACCAGACGAGAACCACTCTCACGGCTCACGATAATCCTATCCCACAGTCCCTAGACTTACTTTGTTTTAACACCGAGGGCAACACGAGCATTTTGTTTGTCTCATTTGCGTCAAAGGTTAAAACAAGCGCCTGTGGACCTCCAGGAAGATGTTCTGCATAGCTTCCTCCCAGAGGTTCTCAAACTACAACTGCATTGTGATATCAAATTTTAGTTATTTCATCCGTTTTCTGCTACTTGGAGCAGCAATTGGTAGTAAAAAGGATAGGCTGGCCCGATTTCATCATTTTAAAATCACCTTTTACTAATTTTTCGCGCATATTTTCTAAAAATGGCTATTAGTAATTTGGGTGTCACCGCGTGTTTTTTTGGATCTCAACCAAAAGTATTCATAGTTAAAGGCAAATTTGGGTGTTATTTTTTTGGGTGTAGGGCAATTTGGCAAGCCTACTATATCCAAAATTGGTAAATTATGATTGTTATGCAATAACTTCGAGAATATTTTGGTGCATATTACAGCCAAATATGGGTTTTGAAGCTATCAGTGTAAAGAAATGCCGCCGTTGGAAATCGACTGGTTTCGTTCATAGAAATAAACTTAAGGTATATTAATGATTGAAACTTGCCAATTCTATTGATTTTCATAAGATCTTGAGAACTGCATGCCGGGAGCCCAGATCTATTGCCTAGTTTGCTTTTAATTGAGAAGATAACGAATTTTCCACTCCCTGTTACATGACGGATTAACCTAATTTAGTGCACTGCACTCCTTGACCAAACACTTCGACCTTCGCCTTGAACTTGTTGTCAAGTGACTCTGGACTAGACAAGATAAGGAATCTTGTGACGTCATAACCCCCTACTGCTTATTGGCGTTCAACTGAATAGGCTCTCATTTTGACTAATCAAAAGGATGATTTTGTAAAACGTCATAGGCTTTATAAATCTTCTTTCTTGGGATTGTTTGCTATTGAACGAAACGTCGAGATGCGTTTCTGGTGTGTTGTGAGGGTGAGAGGACCGAAGTGGAGGTGTGCCCTAATTGTTTTGATCGTATTTTTTACGCCATCCTTCACCTGTGCTTTGTATGCCATTTTTGTTTAATATCTTTGTTAATACTAATATCATAATGTATAATTTGGGAGTGGAAAATTCACTCAATAATCTGGGAGTGAGAGTGGAAAATTATTGCAATTTGGGTGTCATTTTCTTTCCACCCAAATCTACACATCTTGGGACACTGGTGCTGCCATCATTGTTTACACTAGCGGACCCAAGGGGGTGGTACTAAGGCCCCCAAAATTGTCTCAAATCAGCAAAATTTGACAATTTGTTTTCATTTAAAAGGAAAACTAATTAACTTTTACTAAGACATGTTTGCTTTAAACCGACTTATAAGGCACAAGAAAGCCAAATCTGATGATTTTTTAAAATTTGGTAAAACTTTGTGAAATTTAGCCCCCCCCCAAAGTGCCTGCAGCTGTTTCTGGATTCGCCAGTGATTGTTTTTTGGAAAACCAATTAAAATTGACAAAATCCTGTGGCTAAATACTTGAATGGTCTTCTGAGCCACGACACCTGGACGTGAAACCAAAATTTTCAATTTGAAATAGCATTCAATATATGACATATATAGAAACATGCCACCTATATTCACAATGTGCATTTCTCAAAGATTCTAGCGAACATCTTGATTTGCAAATCGGTTGGAAATGAACTAAGTTTTTTTTAGACAGCAAGTGTGATGACACACATGCGACAAAAATAAAATGTCACATGTATAAATTACATTATGGAATCATATTGTTTTTTCATCAACATCTTCACAAAGTGTTGATGTAAGGATATTTTAATATTGATGCTAATATCTGCATACTTTGTTGGGTTGTTCTATCACACTCACTCCATTTTTTCAAGGTGGACTGTTCCCTGGAGGAATGAAGGAGGGTAAAAATTGAGGCAAGGAGAAAAGGCATAAAAGTAGGGTTTATTAAGCCAGCAACTAATTGCATGCCTTAAATAACATATGATGGTTACTTCACAACACTAACTACATGGGTAGATCAAGGTAAGAACCTCTTTTGATTTGCATGACGCGGCGTTTGCGCCGCAATCCACTGAAAGGAAGCTCAATTGTTGCCGTACCCTGGCCATCTAAATAAAACTATCCCATGCACATGAAAGCATATTTTTTGCTTGACAATTGACAAACATCCAGAAGGCACTCACCGACTCTCCAGCCGCACTGCAGACGCTGTAGACGACCCAACACGCGTTGCGCACCGCCGTCCCGATCGTTCACGATAATGGCGGCAATTCCACTTTAGCCTATTCCGCTGCAAAGTTTCCTCAAAAACCCCACCTTAGCTAATCCCCCAAGAAAACTTCCATCTAAACCAATGAACTATGATCTAAACCTATTATGACCATTTTCAAACTCATTGAAGAAAGGTGCGGCATTTAAGGGTTTAAATATTATTTTCATGGGTTTATCTTGCGGTTTTCCGGGAATATCTTTTAAACTTGGTAACAGCATATATAAATT